>CAUYQV010037662.1:0-33964 GCA_963574575.1 Galagoides demidoff
ACAACGCCTGGCCATTTTTTGGTTGCAGCCATCATTGTTGTTTGGCGGGCCCGGGCTGGGGATTCGAACCCACCACCTTAGGTGTACGTGGCTGGCGCCTTAGCCGATTGAGCCACAGGCGCCGAGCCGCCAATAACGTATTTAGAAAGTGAGAGGGGAAAAACGTTTTGTCTCCTTCAGGCAAACCAGCTTCTTCACCTAACCACCCATCATAAGTTCAAAGAGCTTAGCCCCGCCCACCTGCTCACTCTCAGCTCAGGGATGGTCTTAATGACTTTGCCCTGTTGGGGGCGCCTCTGGGCTCCTTTCATCTTCAGTGGTTTTGATGAGCCCCCAGGGATGGCTTGTCTGCATGCTTTGCCGAGGATTGAAGGGAGGTGCCTGGCAGAGAGATCAGCCTATCAGTCTCCCACAAGTGAGTAAAAAGTTGTCACTTCCCAGCAATGGGTAACCTCAAGATACAGATGAGGTACTGCAGATAAAGTGTGACATCTGCCTTGGTTTGGCTTCTTAGCATCTGGAGTTAACTTTTAATGTCCAAATTGAATTTCTTTGTCGAAATTTCTAGCAAAGCAAATTTAAAAGAAGTCTAGAAGGCTGGGCATGGTGGCTCACACCTGTAATCCTAGCACTCTGCGAGGCTGAGGCAGGTAGATTACTTGCACTCAGGAGTTGGAGACCAGCCTGAGCAAGGGTGAGACCCCATCTCTACTAAAAATAGAAAAAGTAGCCCGGCATTGTGGCAGAAGCCTGGTCATAACTACTGGGGAGGCTGAGGTAAGAGGATTTCTGGAGCCTAAGAGTTTGAAGTTGCTGTGAGCTGTGATGATGCTATGGCACTCCACCCAGGGCAACAGAGTGGGACTCTGTCTCAAAAAAAAAAAAAAAGGAAAAAAAAAGTCTATGTGGTTAACCTTGCAGTGCTAACGTAAGTGATCAGGCATAGTGGTCTTACTGTGATCGTCTTTGGTTAAAATAAAGCTGACTATTTAGAGTAAAGGTACATTTCAAAAGAAAACCATAGAATATGCTGTTTTAGACTATAGCCCTATTAATTGTTTTTGTTTTTTTTTAGCTTTTGTTTATACCTGTAGACTGGACTAGATTCTCAATTTTTCTAGTTTTCTTTAATATCAGGCTCTCCAATGAAGAACAAGAACTGCTCAGTTATTAATCCCCTTATAAGCCAAATCTGGACAATTCAACATAAATTTCAAAGGAGCAGTCTCATGCTTGGGGGTGGACCACATACAAAATTTACCAAGGCACCTGATGCTACACCAGAGGACTCAAATTGTGAAGTTGCCAACATCATGCTGTGGACAGCTTTTCCTAAGAAAACTGGAAAAGGACTGTCATAGTAAGACTCTCACCCCCTTTAAATTTTTCTTACTTACGCCTACCTCTTTCACTTGGCAGAATAATGCTATAGTTAGGATTCCATAATCAGTAACTTCCGCAGGTAAATTGTCCTAACCCACTGATGGGGTTGCAGATTAAACAGGGAAGAATCTGTGCAGCTGGTGAGCACAGAAAAATTCACTGGGTGTTGGTTAAAGTGAATAACTGTCTGGCTAGTCGGTTCAGTTCACAGGAACCCTGACCAAGGAATATTCTTTAGACCCTTGGTATTATCCTCCTAATAACCACAACCTTCATTTCTCTCTCAAAAAAATTTTCAATGTTTTCAAGCAGTGACCTTTCAAATGTCAAACAGCCTCTCTGGTTGGAACAACAAAAGCACAAAGAAATCCATGAAAATGAGGACCTGGTAACCTACAAATTCATGCTGCAACTGGTCACCCACAATGACAGTAACTGTAAGCAGAGCTGATTCCCTGAAAGGGCTGTCCAAAGTGGGGAGCTGTCCAAGGAAAATTACAGGTGGCCTTTGTGTTAAATTGAGTTTCTGCACTTGCCCCAACAGACCAGACTAAAAATCAAAGTTCCACCAAACTAAAAGTGAGTTACTGTCTGACCATCCAAGGAAACCAGGAAAAAGAGATAATAGCCAATTCTCCAATTAGGGTAGTTTAAAATCTTTGATCAGGGCCAGGAAAGGTGGCTCAGGCCTGTAATCCTAGCACTCTGGAAGTCCACGGCTGATGGACTGCCGGAGCGGAGCTCAGGAGTTTGAGACCAGCCTGTGCAAGAGTCAGGCCCCATCTCTGCTAAAAATAGAAAAACTAGCCAGGATGTCGTGGTGGACACCTGTAGTCCCAGCTACTTGGGAGGCTGAGGCAAGAGGACTTGAGCCCATGAGACTGAAGTTGCTCTGAGCTGTGGTAACACCACAGCACTCTACCCAGCACGAAAGAGTGAGAGTCTGTCTCAAATAAGTGAAATGAAATGTTCAATCAGCACGATAATGAAGTCCCCCCCATCAGTTACTTTACTATTGTTCTCTCTAAAAGTGACTGACACTCTCTCTTTGTTCTTTGTTTCTGCTTTCGACCTTCTCTGACTGTAAAACCAACCGTTTCTGCTCAGCTCACTGAAGCACTTAATCTGTGTCGTGGAAGGAAGTGTTGCCTAATTCTGGGCTCACAAATAAACCCAACTGAGATTGTCAAACTAAAACATATGTGTGTCACATATACACACAATGGATAAATAAAAACCCAGATGAATAGATAAACAAAATGTCACATATCGGGTGGTGCCTGTGGTTCAAAGGAGTAAGGTGCTGGCCCCATATGCCGGAGGTGGTGGATTCAAACCCAGCCCCAGCCAAAAACTGCTCAAAAAATAAAAAGTTGTATATCCACACAATGGAATATTTTTCAGTCATAATAAGAAATAAAATTCCAGTCAGTTGCAGTGGCTCATGCCTGTAAACCTAGCACTCTGGGAGGCCAAGGCGGGTGGAGTGCTTGAGCTCACAGTTCAAGACCAGCCTGAGCAAAAAGCAAGACCCCATCTCTATTAAAAATAGAAAAACTGAGGCAAGAGGATGGTTTGAGCCCAAGAGATTGAAGTTGCTGTGAGCTATGACGCCATGGCACTCTATGTAGGGTGACAGCTTGAGATTCTGCCTTAAAAAAAGAAAGAAAATTCTGATACATGATACAACACATATTAAATTTGAAAATATTATGCTAAGCAAATAAGACATACACAAAAGGGCAAACATTATTCCATTGAGTTTATATAAAATATACAGAACAGACAAATTCATAGAGAGAAAATAGAGATAAGGGGGTCCCAGGACTGGAGGCTGGGGCTGGGGCTTAAGAGAGTCATTACTTAGTGGTGACAGAGTTTCCTGTTTGGAGTGACAAGAAGTTTTGGAAGTTAATAGTCATGTACATTTAAAAGTAGTAAAATTGCAAATTCTATGTTATATATATTTTACCACAATTAAAACAAAACAAAAATACTGGCTGACCACTCACCATACCAAGTTGAAAGTGTGGAGGCAGCAGGAGTCTCATACCCTGCTGGTGGGAATGAGAATGGTACAGCCAATTTGGAAAGTGGGCTGACAGTTTCCTAGAAAGTGAAATGTATATCATCTACTATGTGATTGAGCCATCCCCCCTCTGGATAGTTTACTTGTCTCAAAGAATGACACCCAAGTCCCTACAAAGACTTACGTATGAATTTTCATAGCACATTACTTATCACAACTCCAAACTGTAAACAACCTAAATGTCTAACCTCAGATGAATGTATCAACAAGATACTGGTTGAGTTATATCTACAGCTGAATACTAACTACTAGAAATAAAAAGAAACAAACTATGAATACACACAACTTGGATGAATCTCAAAGTACTTGTACTGAGAAAAAAACACCAGACAAAAAAAGGAAACACTGAATGATTCTCTCTCTATAAATCTCCAGAAAATGGAAACTTTTCTATAGTGACTAAAAGATCAATGGTCGTCTGGGGCTCAGAAAGGGGTCAGGAGAGAGGCATCTTGTGGGGGGCAACACACTGGCATGACTGCAGGGCTGGTTTTCCTGATGTAAATGTATATCCATCAGATTACACACTGAACAATTTATTGTATAATACCAATCATACTGCGTCTCGGCCACCGTAGCATAGTGGTTATGGCGCTGGCCACATGCACCAAGGCTGGTGGGTTCTATCCCAGCCAGTGCCTGCTAAACAACAATGACAACTACAACAAAAAAATAGCCAGGCGTTGTGGTGGGTGCCTGTAGTCCCAGCTACTTGGGAGGCTGAGGCAAGAGAATCGCTTAAGCCCAAGTATTTGAGGTTCCTGTGAGCTGTGATGCCATAGCACTCTACTGAGGATGACATAGTGAGACTCTTGTCTCAAAAAAAAAAAAAAATCATTCCTCAATAAAGCTATTAAAACAATGAGAGCAGCTAAAGTATGTAACCAATAACTATTTTTTTTCTAGCAGCACTTTAATTTTTCCAAACTTCTAATTTTTTGAACAATTCTTACTGAGCAGCCAAGAAGCACCACTTAACAAACTGCCTGTTCTGAAGGACTAGACTGTCTTTTGAGTTACCTGAGGCTGTTTTCATCTTAGGGAGAGAGGGATTTATTTTTGTAAGGAAATAATAAATCCTCTACCTGCATTCAGTTCATTACTGAGCAAAATCAACCCACCTGTGTCGTTTTCACAGCCCTAAATTGCTTGCCCTGGAATTCTTGAATTGCCGGGACTGGGCACTCTTTCAGTTCTAGATCATTAACTGAACATCCGCTGATCTGTCTGTGTCACTTGCTATGAGTGATGGGTGAGCCAGCAGACAGCCCGGCTCTCTCGCTGCACCCCAGACCCACCGCCGCCCAGGGAGCAGCAGCGATGTCCTCCCCTACACTGTGTGCTCTCAGAATAAAGCCTCAGTGGCTTCCACGTGCTTTATGGTTAATTTTACGTGTTGACTTGAGTGGGCCACAAGTGGCCCAGATTAAGCACTGTTTCTGGTAATGTCTGTCCCCAGTTAGTATTTGGGAAAGTTGGAGAGAAGCCAGGTGGCAGGTTAATGAACACCAACACAGAGCAAGGCATCAATCGTGCAGCACCCACTGACAAAGAATTCACCCAAGGAAGCTCCATACAAATCAGTACTGCTAATAATTAACTACACTGCAGATCAAGGCCAGCCAGCGGTAAGATTCCCCCACGGGGATCAATCAATCACTAATGCAAATAAAGCATCCCTAGGATTTTACCTATGGGAGAACACTGTTCAATTTTATTTTATGCAGAGCTTTTCAAAGGCACATCTTAGAAGATAATTTTTGTGTGTGTCCTTATTAAAAAAAGAAGTGTTCTAATTAGTAATTTATGAAAATATGGAGGATGTCAGGAGAGCAAGAACACAGAAGCCTTCCTTGGAAAACAGCAGCAGCAGTTACAGGAACACATGCCTATCTGTGTCCAGATGGGACTGCATGGCCTTATCAGAGTCAAAGGGTCACGGGAGTCCCCCCTGGATCTGGTCAAAATGCCGATCCTGCCTCAGCAGGTCTTCAGGGGCTGGGATTCTGTGCTCTTCCCAGGCTCCAGGTGAGGCCACTGCTGCAAGTGACCCAAGCAGTGACAGGCAAATCGGTTTTCAGCCTAAGGTCTGTGATGCAGCAGGGGTTGCCAGGACCAAGCCTGGTCCCCAGATGTACATGCTGAACTGTAACCCCCAAGGTGAAGGTATAGGAGTTGGGGCCTGCAGGAGGCGATGAGGCCATCAGGGTGAAGCCCTCATGAGCGGGATCAGTGCCCCTATAAAAAGAGACCCAAGAGAGTGTCCCACACCCCACCTCCCACCACGTGAGGACACAGTCCACAGAGGGCTGTCTGCACACCAGGAAGCAAGCTCTCACTGATACTGGACCTGCTGGCACCTTGATCTTCCCAGCTTCCAGAACGTCAGAATGTTCTGCTTCAGTGAGTGGTTACTTCGTTATCACAGCAGGAATAAGATATCCCCTTCCCAGCCTCTTCAGACATCCTTAACTTCTCCTATCACCTGGGTGATGGCCCAGCCTAGGACCCCAGCAGCAGTGCAGGCCCTGCCTTCAGATCTGAGAGTGCTAGGAGCTAATGGCAGGGGGTGATTCTGGCTACTCTCCTTGGGTTCAGGAAATTCACGTTGCTGGGAAAGCAGGACGGTAGGGAAGGGTGAGGAAATGCACTTAGTACTATTAAACCTCCCCTGCAATCTGTCTGCTAAATGCTTGTGAGGAGGCAGGAGAAACACTGCACGTGAATTAAGACTTTGCTCCCATGCAATTTTCTCCATAAGCCCAGACTTTAAAATGGCCCCACAGTCTGGTGTGGAAGGTCTCCAGAGAGTGCCAGCAGCACTGTGGACTCTAATGATGGCGCCAGCATGGCACACAGAGCACTGAGCCCACCAAGCTCAGCACCACTGCACAGATGTGGGACTGTACTGGCAAACTGTTCTTAACAGCCACTGACACAGCCACCAGCCTCCAAACCTCTGTGCCGTCCCTGCCCATGATGACATCATGTGAGAATGCAGAAATGCACCTACCAGCTCGCCACTGCAGTGAGCACAGCCTCCCGCCAGAGCAGTCACTTTGTCCTACTGTCTCCAGATTTCAGGCACCAGGAAGGCTCAGGTTAAAGCTACAGACTCCCATGGCCCACAGCCCTCAGCCCAGTACTCTACCTTTGCAGAGCTTCTGATGATGCCACATCATTCTCTAGGGTGCTAAAGCTGTGCTACTCTTTTGGGCAGGTCAGTCTTAAAGTCCCAGGTAAGGAAGGGGTCAACAGGATGCAGCCTCCTCCTCCTGAGAACCCACACTGAGACAGGGAGCAGACAGCTAGGACAATTCCATCTAACACCCAAACCCTGCAGCCTCACCTGAACCTCCTCCAGCTCTGCAGACTCACTATGCCTGAGGCAACGTGCCTGCTTTCAGACAGACCTGTTCTATCTACCACAGATCCTTCTGTACGGAGAAGCAAGCCTGTAACTTCCTGCCAGTGCCAACCTCCCTCTCCTCCAGCAGCCAGGGCACTAACTCCTATAACACTGCTCTAATTTTGCAGATGTTGAAACTGAGATCCCGAGAGAAAGATGAAAGATGTTCCTCAGTCCCAACCTAGCAGGTGCAGGAGACAGACCCCCAAAGCCTGCTCTTCATGCCACACTGCAGCTGTGAGAAAGGGCAGGAGCCCCTGGCTATGGAAGGGACAGTTCAGCACCTTTACCAGCTCTGCTGACCTCTACAGTGACTTGGTTTTCCTCCTGGCAGTCCTGGGCAGAGGAAAGGGTGGGGTGTTCATACATACCTAGGAGGTACAGCCCCAACATTTGGGGGTGCTGCTTGGGAGCTGGGACTCAAGCCTACTCTACTGTTCCCTGCACCACTCAGGGTTCAGTCTGAATCTCAGCTCTGTCCCACTCCGAACTTCAGATCCTTCAAACCTTGGGAGGGTTTTTTTTCTGTTTTAATCACAATCAGAATAGTGCCTGGCACACACTAGGGCTCACCACATCTGTGAGGATGAAGGAGCCCCGGCTTCCTCCTCTGCACGTCTGCACAGCCTGGACACTGCTCCCGCCCTTCCCAGCCTAGCACCCGCACCCGCACCCACACCTCTGTCCCCTCACCTCCACTCCAGCCACTCTGCTGGCAAGTGGGAGAAAGGCAGGGTGGAAGGTGAGCACACAGTGAGGGCTCAGTCCTCTCCCCACGCCTCAGCCAGAGCCCTAAAGAAGCCGGGGGATAGCCCTAATTTGGAAGCCCGGATGCAATGTTGCTGGGACGGCATATGATCCAAGCTGCTCTACAAGCCCCATCCTCGCTGAGCTGCAACTCCAGTTGTCTCTCAGTATCTATAGGGTTTGGGGACCCCAGGATACCAAACTCTGTGGGTGTTGAAGTCCCTGAAATTAAATAGGGCAGTACTCACATAAAACCTACTCATGCGCTCCTGTGTATTTTAAATCATCCAACGGTATGAAAATGCTTTGGAAATACTTGTTACATTGTGTTATGTAGGGGATGGATGAAGACAAGAAAAAAAGCCTGTCAGTATTCAGTAAAGACTCAATTTTTTATGAAGGTTATGTTAACCAGTTTGATGAGAATATTTCAAAATGTATATGAAAACAGCACACTATACCCCATGATTGCATTAATGTACACAGTTGTGCTATAAGAAATAATTTTTAAAAAAAGACTCAATTTTTTTCTTCCAAATATTCTTGAGCTGTGGTGAGTTGATTCCACAGATGTGGAAGCCACAGTCCTTACCATCCTCTGAGTAGGGGCAGAGTGCCTGGCAGAGGCTGACTTTCTGAGGTGCACTGTCCACTGCAGCCTCACTGTCCTGGTGGGGGTGGGTGGGGTCATGGGATTCAGAGCAGACCCCCGTCCTGCTGTCCCAGCACCAGAACTCAGTGTCTATGCCGCCTGCAGGGGCTCGCCATGCTAAGGCGAACTGGGGAATACAGCAGGGGTGACTAGGACCAGAGTTACGACCTGGGGAGACCCCAAGTCAGCATATTAGTCCCCCAAAGCCTCCTAGAAATTGTCTAGTCAAGTGTTTGTCAACACTTGAAACCAGTGGAAGCTTGTGCTCACACAGAATCTTAGTCGAGACCCACATCTGTGTGTTTGCATGTGGGCTACATTCAAGTATGTATAGTATGTATAGCCCCCCCACCGCAGCCTCTTGGCATCTGTGTTCCTATAAACAAGGCTGCTCCGCCAGGGCACCCATCACAGCCAGATGTGGGAAGAGTGAGCAAATCACCTCCTGCCCTCTATAGACTCAGCTGGGCACCTGGGCACCTGCCCACGCTAAGAGTCAGGGAGCCAATCCTTAACTTGACAGCAGGGCTCAAAGGCACCGCCTGCCACTGCAGGCTTTTGAGCCCCAGAGTGCCAAGGATGGAACTGCAAGGTGGGGGGACAAGCTGGCAGTCACTGCAGCTCTCCTGAGAACACCAAGGAGGGGCTAAATCAGGCTGCTGTCACTGGCAAGCGAAGAGGATGGATGCACGCCATACTAGACCCCAGGCAGCAAGTCTGCAGGGCAGCCTGGTTGAACTGAGGCACAGTGAGGGGCCGGGGGCCAGCGAGTTGGCCATAAGAGCAGGCTCTAGGGCCACCATGCTGGGTACTCCAGGTGGCCTCTTCTCTGACCTTTACAGACCTGAACTACCCTACGTGTGCGTAAATGCAGACAACCATAATTATCTCAGGGCGGCCTCTTCACTGCCTGGTTCACCTCACACCCAAGGAGTCAGAGTCCAGATGCGCCGAGCCCTCGGGGTGGGGCTCCTCCCTGCACTGGGGTCTGGCTCTCCTCATCCCCTTGTACCTGTGAGTCTTGTTTCTGGTCTTACACTGGCAGAATCTCCAGACTTGGCAGCCTGTGGCCTGGAGACGCACATCAGACTTACCCCAGGTGCAAGGCTGCCAGACTGGGAAGCGACTAGACCATTAACAGGACACCAGAGAGACGCTGCGGCAGGGAAGGGGAAGGTGAGGTGGTCAGGGCTGCTGGGCCACCTGCTCCTGCCATGTCATTAATCCTGGACTTTCTGGGAAGGTGTTACCAAGGGGAAATGGCTTCCTCTGCCTCAAGGAAAAGGAAGTGCTTCCTAACCCCTCCTGTCCCAGGAGTAGACCCAGAAGCACCAGCTCCAGCTGGGCACCTGGGAGCCTGCCCATGCCAAGAGTCAGGGTCGGTGTTTCCAAACTGACTATCAGAGGAGCTCTTTCCACTACTGGTGTAACGCAAGCCCAGATTCCTCTTATAATGTAAAACAAGCAGACAAGAGGAAAAACACAAGATACTGGTTCCAGTGGAAATTCCATCTTCTTTGAAGGAAACTCTGAGATCAAAGGGAGACTTCAGTCCTTGAAAATCTCTGACCTTGGCATCAGCAGTTTGATGGGCTGAAAGGTTTCCCCTCACAATTTCTAAGGGAAATATTTAGCAGAGAGAGTCCTGACGTGACTATTAATACCTTGACACACAAACACTCACACTCCAAAACTTAAAAGCACTCTGATGAAATTTCTGAAATCTGCTCCCACAGTAAACTTCCTTCTGCTTTTGATCCACTGTCATTCACAGAGATTTTAACACTAACATACACAAATACTAACTAACAATTGGCTTCTGAGAAGTCTGCAGCCAGCCAGAGAAGTCGTCAACCTCTGGATGTCTTACTAGGGTTCAGAGTTTCTAGCTCTAAGTTCAGGAGAAAGCATATTCCATTTTCTCTCCAGCAGTGGAGAGAGGTGTCATGCAGCTGAGTCACTTTCGTCATGATGCCATGACACTGGGAATGGTAGTCTGAAAATGCACCACTAGGAGTTGAATTCTGTCTCCTCCAAACGCATGTGGACCTCAGACTGTGACCTTCTTTGGAGATGAGGGTCTCTAAACAGGTGATTAAGGTGAAATGAGGCCAATAAGGTGGGCCCTCATCCTGACTGGTGACCTCATAAAAAGAAGAGAGAGGACCCGGACCCAGAGGGGACGGGGGAAGACGGCGGCCTGCAAACCAAGGAGAGAGCCCTCAGGAAAACCAGCCCTGTCTACAACTGATCTCACACTCCAGAAGTGCGACAAAACACATTTCTGCTGGTTAAGTCGCCTAGTCTGTGGAACTTTGCTGCAGTGGCCCAGGAAGACTGAAGCATGCACGTTAAAGCATGTCTCACCCCAAGCTGAAAGACGGCCCTGCAAAGCCTTCAGCCCTCTGTACTTGTGGGTTTCAGCAGTGACAATCCCCCAGAGGTTCAGGCTGAAACTTCAGCTGGTGTTGCTCCACTCATCAGCTCTACCAGACTAAAACCCAAGATGAGCAGGGATGGTCCTAAACAGCTGGGGGGCCCTGAGGTTTGAAGCTGGAGAACTGGAACGTCACCAGGACTCACACTGGGCTCTCGAGCTTCCTCCTGGCCCTGACACAAACCCCACCATTCTCCCCTGGCTCCTGAGGTGGGTGTTCTTGTGAAGTGGGTGAGTGCTCCATTCATAAGGACATGGCTGGCACCCCTGGCAGGTGTGACTGGAGGTCACAGAGGCCGTGTGTTCCTGGGGGACTGGCATACCCAGGCCCAACCACAGCAGCACAAGGCCACTTCTCAACACGCACACCAAGGCGTTAACACTACGGGCCTGTGACCTCTCAAACTAGGGTCTTCCACTATACTTACAAAATGTTCAGAAACTTCCAGCCCCTCAAATCAACCTGTGTGTGCCACAGTCCAGGGTATCAGAAATGCCCCAGTCCACTTGTGCGGAGCACCTGAAATGAATGCCACTTACAGGAGTTAAATTCTGAGGCGCAGAACACGCCCAGCTGCTTGTGATCCCTTTGCGACTTTACCGCAGCTGCAGATTAGCCCGACCCACATGGGCCTGACCTCCACGGCAACGGTGTCACTGCCCCTCAGAGGCATCCCTGCCCTGGCCTCTGCTCCCAAACTGGGCCATCCCTCATGGGGGTCTCAGTGAGCCAAGGGGCCGATTCCCTCTGTGTCTCAGCAGCTCACGCATTAATGAGAATAAACCTCAAAGTTATCAAGATAAGTAAATGCAGCAACAGCACGCGAAGGCCTGGTACACAGTGGGCATTCCCTGAGCATCGGCCGGCACAACTGCCTGGGCTGGGCAGTTGGGGGGCCTCGCTGCTGTCGCCAGAAAGAGCTACAGTTTTCTGAACACTGACACACAGTTGCCCCCCCACTCCAGGCTCTAGCCTCTGCCTACCCCAGGTCTCTAATGACAAGGATTTACAGATAACTTGTCATAGACACTGCAGCCTCTCAAGGGTGCACATCACCCAGGAACCTCAGAAAGGGCAAGGGGCTCCCCCTGTGCCTACGTCCACACCCTGACGAGCCTGCTGTCTTTGATGCTGGAGACACACACTCTGATCTCAACTTCAGAAACCAACCCTGCACCTACACCCTTTCCTTGCTTACTTTCAGCCTTGAAACACCAATACTCAGAATGCCTGAGAAGGGTTTCCATGGCCCACGCAGGCCGCCCTGGGCCAAGGGAGAGACATCAACCTTGGAGACTGTGCTCACAGAATTTCCTGCCCGGTGGTCAAGGATCCAAAACGTTTGATAAAAGCCGGATGAGCAACCCAACTATTTGATGTTTGGTCCAAAACAAACCTAGATCCATAATCCTTTGAAGCTGATCTTTTTTACCACAAAAATGAAAGGGCAGGTACCCCTGGTGAAACAGTCAGTCACTGCAGGTGAGAATGACTTCACGCTTTGCCCAGTTGCTGACCTAGGACGCCCCACCTGCACTTGCTTTCTGGAACCCAAAGGGAAGTCTTCTCGCGGCCAGCAGTGACACCCACATTTCCTGGGTTGGAGGGCAGGGATTACAAGGCATGCTGACAGATACACTACAGCAAACACATTACTGGAAACTGAAAATTTGCTTCAGGCCTGATCTTAGGAAGGGAAGGGGAGGGGGAAGGTTGGGTGGAGGGAGGGTGATTGGTGGGATCACACCTATGGTTCATCCCATAAGGGTACATGTGAATCTCTCTAAATGTAGAATATAAATGTCTTAACACAATAACTAAGAAAAAGACATGAAGGCTATGTTAACCCGTTGGATGAAAGTATTTCAAATTGTATACAGAAACAGTACACTGTACCCCATGATATATTAATGTACACTGCTATGATTTAATAAAAAAAATAATAATAATAAACTTCTTATTCTAAATTGGACATTTCAAAAAAAAAAAAAAACTCTCACTGGGGTTCCTTAAGTCCCCTCCTTGGTACACGGATGACTCATTAGCCCTGGTAAGAAAGTCCTGATATAATTTCAATATTAAGCCCTACTGAGATGTTAAGAGGCGTGGTCTCGTGCGCGCACACACAGCAGGCAGTGGTGTTTTCTGAAGTCACGTTCTTGTTCTCCTCAAAGGTAGATTTCCATCTAAGGCCTGGTTCGTGGTAGTTGCTGCCTTTAGGGGTTTGCAAGTGTGTGCATGAACCTCTCTGCTTCTGCTTCTCTCACCTGTGGACGTGCAAACTCTAAGAAACATGAATATCAAAGTGAGAACCAAAATGCTGCCATCCATTTGAGGAGCTCACGCAAATTGCAAGTATTATATAACTTCCCTCAGTGAAATGGGGAAACACTCATAAATTCAGAAACAAAATTAGGATAACTCCAAGAATTCAAAGGGCTGCATGTCAAATGCAAGACTCATGGGTGTCTTGCTATGCTCTGAGGACACAGAGAAGTTTCCTCTGTGGGGGCCTCAGAGCACAAAACAGCAGGAGAGGAGTGGCATCAGACACGGCCCGCTCCCCCCAGTCAAAACACAAAGTGTTCCAGACCCAGGGACAGATGTTGCACAGTCTGGCACCCCTCTTGTAACGTACGTGGCCCAGCCTCTGTAACAGGACCGAACACTCCAGATTCCCCAAGGAAATGTTCTCTTGCAGAGCAATCTACTTCTAGAGCCCTATGTCCTAGCCAAGGAAAGAATATTTATCCTCCCCTAAATTTAAAGATAACATAAACTGATGACCTACTGGAGCCATGTCATTTCATTTCATGCTTTCTTCTTTGAAACCTATACACACTTGCACATATACTCACACACACACACACATGCTTAACACACACAAACATACACACTCACACCCAACTGTAGGGAAAAGCTTAGTGTCAACTGGATGGATTGTATACCGTCAGCTCTTCCCACTGGTAAAGAAACCTCTGCTCCAGAAACACACACAGACACACACAGCCTCAAACCCTTTGCAATTGCTGATGTAATTCAAGTGCACGGAGGAAAGCTGGAACTTAATGAACTCTCCTCTCTTTTTTACAATGAAAATATAGTCAAAGAGAAAAACAGCACTTCACATTATATGCCACCTTAAATACAGTGGATTAAAAACCTCTCATGGCTATCTGTGGTTGTCTGTTTTCCTGAAATTAAAAAAAAAAAAAAATTACCACTTCCAACCACACACACCAAATGATATGAAATGCACCTAAAAATATTTTAAGTTGGAGCTCAGGAGTTTGAGACCAGCCTAAGCAAGAGAGAGACCCCGTCTCTATGAAAAACAGAAAAACAGGCTTGGCGCCTGTAGCTCGAGCGGCTAAGGAGCCAACCACATACACCAGAGCTGGGAGGTTCAAATCCAGCCCGGGCCTGCCAAACAACAATGACAATTGCACCAAAAAAATAGCCAAATGCTGTGGCGGGCACCTATAGTTCCAGCTACTTGGGAGGCTGAGTCAAGAGAATCACTTAAGCCTAGGAGTTGGAGGTTGCTGTGAGCTGTGACACAACAGCACTCTACCCAGGGTGACAGCTTGAGGCTTTCCCTCAAAAAAAAAGAAAAGAAAAGAAAGAAAGAAAAAGAAAAATAGAAAAACTTCCAGGTGTTGAGGTGGGCACCTGCAGTCCCAGCTACAAGTGAGGCTGAGCCAGGACCACTTGAGCCCAGGAGTTGGGGGTTTCTGTGAGCAAGGACACCACGGCTCTACCCAGGGAGACGGAGTAATAGTCTGTCTTGGTAAAAAAAAAAAATTAAGTTTCTATACAATAAGATCTTTTTGTATAAATACTTCAGTTTAGCCTAATAATGTTAATTTCATGGCATTTAATTTTTTTTCATTATGATCTGAAGGCTTTACTCTCTATTAGAATCAAGGGTGAAGAATTAAAAAAAACCAAAAATCTTAGTATGACCAAATGTACATTACTCATGAAATACAGTTGATATTAAAAAACATAGTATGTCTCAAATAATATTACCTACCTGACTAAATTTCTCTGAATATCCACACTTGGTGGAATTAAAATTTTAATTTAAATGAAGATATTATCTTCTTAGATCATATTTCCTACTTTCTTGCTACCTATACAACACCCTTCAAGAAAACTAGGTGATTATTAAGTTTAAGAATTAAAATGAGTCACAGTATAAAGTATGAGCCTGTTGACTGTTACGTCAATATATAAAGGGAAACCATGCATCTTTCTGTAGAGGCCTTAATATCAACTGATCCAATTAACGCACCCAGCTGGCTGCCTTTGTTTTCCACTCAGATGATGGATTACCTTGCCTCCCCCAATTCCACAGCAAGGAACAGAGCTAAATTTAATTAAAGACTAACAACTTGAAAAGCTGAAGGAGAAACACACTTCGGGACAAGAACTACCTTGCAAACTTGCTGTGGTAGAGATAATTTGGGGAACACGGGCAGGTAGAAATAAAAAATAAAATAAAATTGTCTCCTATGTATTCAAAATGTTAAAGTCATTTTCCAAACTCTGTCAAGTAACTTAGGGAGGGACTGACTCACTTCCATAAAGGAAACTAGGCTTAGTCACAGCCTGAAAGCAGCCGGCACCCCGGGACTAGTCACTCTGTGGGCAGAGAGTGGAGAGGGACGCAGCTGGCTTAGGTCAACACAGGGTGATGTGCAGGTACAAGTCTTTAGAGGGGAGCTTCTCAAACGTTTCCAGTCTCAGAAAGTTCCCCCGCTTGTTTTACCTTTCATCCTTACTTGGACAGAGTTCGGCGTGCATACACACAGGGGTACACACACCCACAAACACGCCTGGGAAGAGTTAGCCACAGGTCTTCTCGAAAGCCTAACAATTACTTAGCGGAGCGGGGCTGGAGGACCTGCTGCCTCCATCTTGGTGGTGTTAGTGGCAGCAGTTGGCAGAGGAACCAGCAGGCTGGAGCATAGGTAAGTGGTGGGGGGGAGCGGGGGAAGACACTGGCGCCATGCTGTCTCCTCACGTGGACTTCTAGCAATTCCTCCAGTGCATCCCTGATTGGTCAGTTTTCAAGACCTACTCTTGATTAGTCTGTTTTCCAGACCCAAAAGCTCATTGGACAACTGCCCCTATATGAGCCAGAGACCCTGAGCACAAACCTGGGCAGATCTCAGGAGGAAGAGCAGAAGAGCAAAGAGGTTTGGCTCTGTAACACTTGTATCCTGCTCTATGAGATTTGCCCCTTTGTAAGAGCTGTAACACTCGTATTATGAAACCTATCTTACTGCTAATCCTACTCTACAAGGAGGTTTGACTTGTTCTAAGAGCTGTAACACTTATACCTGTTGAATAAAACCTATCCCATGGTCTGTCCCTTCATTCTTTGAACCACCGAGACCAAGAGCCTGGAAATTCAGTATCAAAAATCCGGTATCAATGCTCCAACCATGCTCACTCAAGAGACAAACTGTCGGAATACCCTTTTTCAGCAAATTAACCAATACAGAAGTCACCTCCCACACAGCTTTCCCTGACACTGATGCTGCCCCTGAGTCTGGCCTCTCAGCCACTCTCCGGGAGGCCTGCCCTGTCCCTGTCCCCATCCCTGTTCCCACGCCGACTGAAATGACAACACCTGACATGTCATACCCCCATTTCTGCTTTATGATTTGGTCTTAGACCTTAACACATCAACCTTCCATCTAATTTATTTATTCACAACACGGCATAGAGAATATCATAATTAGATGCTCAATAAGTATTTGTTGAATGAATAAAAATTACAAAAACAGGCCTCTGAAAGATTTTTACATAAAATGACCAGCCTAGGGAACTCTTACTTCTGCAGAAATGACTGTGTAAGTGACACGGGGGAACTGGAAACTCTTATCTATAGAATGGCTGGACGTGTCAGCTTGGTGGGCCGCGGGGCAGAAAGAATGTGCCTCTGAAGGGGCGGCACATGCCCAGTGCCCCGGGGAAGAACCAGCCCCAACTTCTTCACTCTGATGTGAGGGGTAGGGAGGGGTCTGCACCTTGGGACAATCTCCTGACTTCACCTTTTCTGTTTCTCATCTGTAAAATAGTGTGATTGTCATCATTGCATAGGATTTATATTTAAAAACATGAGATTTTAAATAATATTTGCTTTACTATATTTGTGGGAGACAGTGGAAGGCCTGGCACCGGGGAACCTGAGCACATGTGAGTTACTGTTCTGACAGCCTGATGCTCCGCATCGGGTCCTCTCTTCATCAATTTGACTCCAACTTTTAAACCAAACCTGAAGTCTGACTGTCAATCTCCTTTGCCGCAAGATGGCGGGTGGTTTAAGGTCCTGGAATCACGGCCCCGAGTCTGGGGCTGTGCCCTCGGATTCTGCCACCTCCAGGCTTCTCTGTCACAGCCCCTCAACTGAACAATCTGTCCAGCACTCTTCAGTAAGCCCAAACCCTATTTCCATCCCTGAGACATCTTCTGACTCATGTCATTGCCTGAAATACCTGGCAGCTGCAACCTTTACATCCTAGCCTTGGGAATATGTTTCAAGCCTCTCTTTCCAAAAGCCTCCCTTGACCTCTCAGATGACCCCTTTCCAGCCCCACCCCAAGAGAAGCCCCCTTAACCCCTCAAAACTAAGCATTGCTGGTCCTCTGGGGCTGAGCCGCTCAGAGAGGTAGCCTCCCCAGGGCCTGGTTCCAGTGCTGCCTGCTGGCCAGCAGCTGCCCCCAGCATCTAGCAAGTTCCTAGGCTTGTCAACTTCCTGGGGATGGCCTCTCCTGGGCCCCAAGGGAAGACTTCCAGCAAGTTCCACCAGTGCAACCCCTTAATGGCTTTTCTGCCACCTCAGAGCCAGCACTGTGCTCCCTGCCCTGGGGGCTCTCCCCTGAGTGGGAGGCACACCTACCTGGGAGCCAGGGGCAGTGGCTGCATCTCACACCAGCACCTCCTGTATTCACTTTGCAGAGCCGTCCCTGCTTCTTACAACCCAAGTGCCCATTAGAAGTCTTTACACCAGCCTCTCCCTTACTGATCAGTGTTTCTCTTCTGGCTGGATCCTGACGGGTACACACTGTTCTTGCACCAATGTCAAGATCATCTCCTACCTTTAACTTACGTTTAAAAATCATCTCTCATTTAAGTTTCCCCAGGGGCTACCCCTTCCCAATGACCATCCATCAAACTGGTAAATATTTCTTTGTTTTTGACATACATCAGTGTCCAGAGTACTATCAAGCTGTCTGAAACTCACTAACTCTATATTATGAACAACTCACTTAAATATAAAGTCTTTAAATGTTCCCTTGCTGCAACGTTGCAGTTAAGATCATGCTTTTTCAATTGCTCAGTTTTTAAAAGCCAGAGACTTACTGCTTTTACTCTCCATGGGGCACCAGAGTTCATCTGTACCAGAGTAATAATGTATGCATAAAAAATTAGGTACCAGCAAAATGTCTTTGGACATTTAACAAAAGAGAAAAGGGGGGAAAAACTCACAAAATAAAAAAAAAAATGCTGACAATGGAGACCAAAAAGGGAGTGCAGGTAAGAGAATTTTGGTGTGGATGAACTTTCTTAATTTAAATTAAAATTATTTAAGTCATTAAATTTTGTTATTTTAACTAGATTATAGCTCAGCTCGACTTCCCTATCATTCACGGGGTCCTGCAACGGGTGACATAGAGTGTGTCTATCTGTGGCCACCCTTGAATTTTAAACATCAGAATTATGAGCAGCTCATTCGCATAAACCACCACTCAACTACAAGGGGCTGCAGTCGCTGTGTGGGGAGAAGTGGGGGGATTTTAGGTATGAGAGGGGTTAGAAGTCGAAGAATTATTAGAAGGCTGTGAAACAAGAAAGTTATTTTTGCCAGCTGGTCTGCTAGGAGGTCTGTCTGCAGCTGTCCCCTCCCCACCCCTCCAAACACACCCTCCGCTCTCCGATTCATAAATTATGCCCCATCTTCCACATTGTCTTAAGGTTCCCCAGTTAGATACATTCACAGGCGCTGTTCGTGCTAACATCATCCTCTGGGCGCACAGCTGTTCCTCAAAGAGGGGGATGTTCCAGCTGCACAGCCTGCTGTGCCCTCCTCAGCTGCCCCCTTCCTGATCTCTGCTGTCAGTTCAACCCAGTGTGTCCCCTACAGTACAGAGGAGGTAGGGACTCTGGGTCTGGGAGATGTGGCAGGACCCAGGGAGAAGCCTGGGAGCGAGGCTGACTTCCCTAGAACAGGTGTGCATGAGTGCCTGAGAAGGGGTCAGCTGGGGATACGGCCCACACGTGCCACCAAACCCGGGAGCACAGCCACACAGAAACCAGAAACTGCAGACACTGGCTGTGAAGGGTCCCTCACAAACACTTTTTATCAGCTCTCCTGATCTGGAGTGAGAGCACTCCACTTTAAAAAAAAAAAAAAAGTACTATTTTTAATTTTGATGCCTGTTTTGCCTTATTCCAAGAAAGATTTGAGGCAGCTCACAAAAATATATTTGGCACAAAAGGAGGTTTTCTTTAAAAAAGAAAAAAAAAAAGAAAAAGAAAGAAAGAAAGGAAAGGAAATTGTGGCAGAAATAAGCAAGAGAAGAGCAAGCCAGAAGCTGGTCATGATGTGACACACTGGGAGGCCAGCAGAGTGCAGGGCCAGGAGCCCCACTAGCCACGGACCAAGGGAACCTGCAGCATTCAGAACCCTGCCTGGCGTGCCGGAAGGGTGGACTCGTGGACAACTCATGGGCAGGGATGCTGGCCCCAAACAATCCCACTCAGCAAGTCGCTCCACACCAAATGCCACTGTGCCCATGCTGAGACCCACAAAGTACAAACCGAAGCCAAGTGCTCCACAGAAGCCAGCCAGGTCCTGGTTCCACGGCCTGGGAGCACTTTCTACTGTAGGAGCTGGTGTGGAGGGCTTCTGTCACGGGGGAAGGAAACCCCAGGGGCATTCTCCCTGGGAAGGCAGGAACTCGTTTCTTAGGCCCCTTCGCATCCTTCAGCACAGGCCGATACAGGCAGACGAGTGATCAGGGACTGAGGTGGGACTGTGAACTGAAGCCAAGGACCAGGTCCCTCTCCTTGCTTGGCACAGTGGCTCACGCCTATAATCCCAGCACTCTGGGAGGACAAAGTGGGCAGATTGCCTGAGCTCAGTTGTACAAGACCCCATTTCTACTAAAAATAGAAAAAACTAGCTGGGCGTCATGGTAGGGCCCTATAGTCTAATTATTCAGGAGGCTGAGGCAGGAGTGAACTCAAGAGTTTGAGGTTACTGTGAGCTGCGATGACACCAGGGCACGCAACCCAGAGTGACAGAGTGAGAATCTGTCTCACAAAAAAAAAAAAAAAAAAAGAGAGAGAGAGAGAAATAAAATCCTCCCAGCCTCTTCCTGATCTCTGAGGCCCACCCACTTTAACTCCACCTGGAGTGAGCGCCTTGCATCCCCTCCACACCCCTGGTGGGGCAGCCTTTCTCACTGAAGCAGGAGGTGCCTGGTCCCAGGCTTGTTTACGGATGAAGGGATCAGGCCCTGCTCCCCTCCACTCCTCCCGCCTTGCCCTGTTGCAGACTTCTAAGCACTGGCTAGTGGGCGTGGAAGGGAGAATTCAGTTACAGAAGGCCTGATGCTGAACTCCAAAATACACTGGAGGAGAAAAATGTCCCTGAGCTATACTGTGGGAACAGACCATCATTCCTGCTCTGTCATCAGTGAATGAGCCAGCACAACAGCTCAGTAAATGCCGACCATCAGCTGGTCATCAATGTTCCTTTTAAGTATACAAGAAAAAGCACCATTCTAAGAAACACAAATGTGTGCAGTGGAAATCAAAGTCGAAAAATCTGGGTCCTACTCCCCAAAGCTGCAGGCTGACTTGAGCTCAGCAGGTCAGGGGTCCTTTCAGACCCTCACTCCTGTCTACTAGGCAAGCAGCCTGGCCTGATGTGGGGCAAGCAGGTGCTCTGACCCCCGGAAGGTCAGCACTGGGACTAAGTAGCCGCAAAGCCTGCAATGCCCTGGAGACTCGGTCACTTACGAGCTCTGAGAAGCCGCGGACAACCTGCCTCCTTTTCAGGTTGGTCTCTCCGTCCAGGTTGGCAGTCTCGATATGGCACAGCCCATCAGGGTCGCTGGAGGACAGCAGCAGAATGTCTGCGGGGATGATCTCGTTGCAGTGGAGGCACACAAAGTCTCCCACACGGATTTCTTTCCAGAATCGGGTCACGTACTTCTTTTCATCCCTGGTAAAGAGACTTTGATTAACAAGTCTGGCAAGAGCTTCATCATGGCTGGGTCTGGGGGACAGGTGCATGGAGCTCATTAAACAATTTTTTCTACTTTCACGTCTGTTGAAAATTTTTATAATAAAAGGTTTTTTTAAAGAATATTCATAAAAACCACATATTATATGACTTCATTTATATGAAATGTGCAGAACAGATAAATCCATATGGAAGAAAGTAGATTAGGGGCTGGCAGGGAAGGGTCACAGGGAGCAGCTGTTAATGGGCAAGGCTTTCCTCCCCCCAAGGTAATGGAATGTTCCAGAACTAGACAGTGTTGATGGCTACAAAACCCGGGGAGTACACCACTTGCCACTGAATTGTTCACCTTAACACAGTCAAATGACCACTACTCAGCAGATATCCCAAAGAACTGAAAGCAATAACTATTTCGGCATCATTCACAACAGTAAAGGGTGGGAAGGACCCAGTGTCCCTCCACAGGTGAATGGACACGCGGCCATGGCCTATATACAACACATTATTATCCGCTCATAGAAAAGACGGACATTGGTGGCGCCTGTGGCTCAGTGAGTAGGGCGCCGGCCTCATATAACGAGAGTGGTGAGTTCGAACCCAGTCCCCACCAAACTGCAACAAAAAAATAGCCGGGTGTTGTGGTGGGAGCCAATAGTCCTAGCTACTCTGGAGGCTGAGGCAAGAGAATCACCTAAGCCCAAGAGCTGGAGGTTGCTGTGAGCTGTGACACCACAGCACTCTGCCCAGGGTGACAATGTGAGACTCTGTCTCTTAAAAAAAAAAAAAAAAGACTGACATTAACGTGGGTGAACTGTGATGACACTTGCTATGTAAATAAGCCATTCACCAGAGGACAAATACTGAGTGGTTCCACTTAAAAGAGGTGCCTAGAAAAAGATAAATTCACAGACAGAGAGAGTAGATTAATGGCAGCAGAGGCTGGGGGAGGGAGATTAGAGAGTTGCAACTTAATAAATACAGGGTTCCTATTTGGGATGATGGAGAAGTTTCTGAAATAGATTGTGGTGATGGTTGCCTAACACTGTGCATAATAACGCCATTGATCATTATACACTTAAAAATAAGTTAAGTGGGGCGGGGCGGTGCCTGTGGCTCAAAAGGGTAGGGCACCAGTCCCATGTGCCGGAAGTGGGGGGTTCAAACCCAGCCTCAGCCAAAAAATAATAATAATTTAAATGGTGAATTATACATTATGTGTACTTTATCATAATAAAAAAGTAGTATCGCTAAATATTAAATCATGTGAAACCAGACTTAAACTGCAGCAGGTTAGGGAGCAGAGAGGACAAGCCTTGGGTTTGATCCTGGCTCGGCCTTAGAGCAAACCTCCACATCCCCCTCTCCTCGGGTGCAGAACGGAGATGGTGGCAGAGCTGCCCTCTCAGCACCATTCAGGATGAAGCAGGAAACACCTGCCACTCGCGAAGAGTGAGGCCCACCCAACAGTCAGCCTTCAAAACCTGTTGGTCAAATACTGATTGACATTTAGATGAAAATATTATTTATAGATACCTTCTTTAGAAAAAATTTTTAACTCTGGAAAAATAGGCTAACTAACCCCCCAAAGGTCATTGTTAAAAGTTTCTAGAAGGCAATGTTGACCATCTTTAAACAAGTAGAGAAATACAAATTTATTTCAACATGATCTGTTACAGGAGAAAATCTTACCAAGAAATCCTCTGGGTGATATTGTTGGAGACCAAAAAACCCAAACAAACAAACCAACCAACCACTAAAACACTTTTCCCATCAACTATAGCCTTCTGAGCAGTCCGCCCTTCCCCACAAAGCAGCCCACTCCTTGCCCCAGTTCCCAGAGTAGCGGGTTGGGACCTCAGGGTAGGGCGTGAGAGCCACATCCTGTCTGCCTCCTGAGCTTTGGAGGGGAGTGGGGAGAGTCTGGGAGGCAGAAGCCCTCTGCCAATGTTTTCACCTCTATTTTATTCCATACTGTGGATTTAAAGGAACCTCTGGCAAAGTTCAGGAGGCTCTTGGCCACTGGCCACTCCCGATACTGGAAAGAGAATGCCCCGTCCACTGGAAGGCTCTGTTGTCTTGTATTCCTCTACTTCAAGATCTACCCAACCCATCACATGCAAGAAACAGCTCTGGGAAGGCTATGGAGCAAACAAAGACAAATTATTACAGATAAAGCTTCTACCCTCAAAAAAAAAGGCAAAGCAAGACATACCCACTAGGGCAGGGGTTCTCAACCTTCCTGTTGCCAAGCCCCTTTAATACAGTTCCTGTGGGTCGTGATCTACAGGTTGAGAACCACTGCAGTAGAACGTGCCCTCTAGAAGAGGGGGGGTTGTCAAGTCATGCCCCTGAAAGTGTCCAGGAGATGTTTTTTTCTGGGCCAACCCAACATTTCCTACAAAGCCAAGCATTCTCAAAGCCACCTCTCCCTCTGTGACAAGTCCTGCCACCTGTTGCCACCAGCCAGGTTACTGCAGGACCCACTGGCCATGCCCCAGCCCTGAGGGCAGCTGACTCTGATCACCTGGCCACCTGCCCTGCTCACTGCCAACCAGCCTGACCCTTCTGAACACAGGGACAGACAGCCTTGAAGTTGAATAGATTAAAGCATTTTAGCCATGTTCCTATTTCCTCTGCCAAAGGTCAAACCTTGACTTTATAGTATTATAAGCATTAGCTTTTTAGTCTTTTTTCCTTATCATGACTATTTTCTGGGTTCCTGACAGAGGATATGAAGCAATTTCAAAGGGCCTGTTTCTTTCAAATTGGGCAGAGGAAGCAGGTGATGGGAGGGGCGTCTCACTGCACATTCATCCACTTGCCTGGGTCCCACACCCTCCTTACCACACACCCACGCACACACACAGATCTGTGCAGAGGCCAACACCACCAAGACAGCAATAAGTCCTACCAGCGTGGCACTTAAACCCAGCCCCTTAATAACCTTCCTGAGGCTTGACAAGCACTCAGGGTGTATGGGGTGAGGCTCCCTTCTCTTTCCTGGGACTGTGCATGTTAAGTGGGTAGAACATGTGGCCCTTCCCCTCCACTGGAAACATCTGGGGTGACACAGTACTCAGGGCCTCCTCCAAGGTGGCAGGGTTGTCCTGAGATTGGGGGTGGGTCTCATTTTCTAAAGTGGCGAAGGATTAAGTGAGTCACACTCCTCAGGGTCAAAGCTGGATTTATAGCTGTTTTTGGAAGTGACATTACATAGTTTACCCACAGGACATGCTTCCTTAGGACCCGCGTGGCAGCAGGGTTCTGAGATGGCCCTAAGATCCATATCACCCCTGGTGCACAGGCCTCGAAAGGCTCCCCTAAGTGAGGAGGATCCACAGACGGGGCACACCAGGAGCTGACCCACAGGTAGCATGGCCGCACCACATCAGCCAGTAAATCTGGGTCTTAGGTCAGAGACAGGGTGATGGAGGGAGCACAGGAGGGGTCACAGGGCCATGGTGGGGGACATAGCCACAGTCATCAATCAGGCCTTCCTTCACAAGGACCCCAATTCTGTCCACATCCTGCATGAGCCTCTAGCAAAGTCCCCAGCCCCAGCTGGTACCTTGACATCAGCCTAGTGAGACCCCAAGCAGAGGACCCAGCCAACCCAGGCCTGGATGCCTGGCCCCTGGAAACTGTGAGGTGACACATTTGTGTGGGTGTTGGTGGTTATCTTTGTAGGGATCTGTCATACAGCAATAGAAAATGAACACACATCATTTCCATTTCCTGCATAGAGGCCAGCAGCTTCTCCCTCCGCAGCAGACACATCTACCCCACCAGGCAGCCAGCACTTAGTTTCAGAACAGCCACTCCCGAGAAAAGACTGCCTCAGGGGAGAAGAATGCACAGCACCAAGGCTTAAAACCCAAATGAGTTTCTCTCTCCCCACCAAGTGATGGCTCAGCAGAAGGTAAGAATGAGGTACGAAAACAGGGGAACCCTGAAAGTGTGCAGCCTCGGCACACAGGCTACTTTACAAATGTCACAAAGAGGGCCCACGGTTACCCCACTGGGATGACAGGAGGCCTCCCATCAGCCACAATTCCTGTTCAGCAGAGCCCTTCGTGGGTAAGATGTGGCTCCTCTGAGGCCAAATGACAAAAGGGACAGTGATAAAAAATGTCCAGAAAAGGCAGTGAACTTACATCTTTTGTATTAACCTAGGAGTTGAAACACATTCTTCTTAGTAAAGTACCACAAGAATGGAAAAACCAAGTATCCAGAGTACTCCATGCTAATAGGAAGCTAGCAGACCAGCAGACCAGAGGTTCTCAACTGTGGGTCACAACCCACAGGAACTGTATTAAAGGGAAGGTTGAAAGCCACTGCAGTAGCTGATCTAATACATAAGAGAAAACTTTAGTTCAAGTTGGGGGTAGGAGGAGCACGGAAGGGGGAGGGGGAGGGGTTGGTGAGCTCCCACTTAAGGGACACAGTGTAAGGGTACACGGCACACCTTCAGAGTTTGGGTCTGTGGGTGGAAAGCCGTAAGACTGGGGGGCTCAGGAGCGGAAGATTGAATTTTTAAGTTCTGTTTTGATTTAATTTTATGAAGCGATTCATAAGATATTTAAAAGTGGATTGCAAGGCAAGAACAAATGGCTAATGGAGAAAGGAATATTTGGGAGGTCACAGTGTGTAATGGGAGCCCCAAAAGTCTGTTGAAAATGACAGCCGAGGCCTTAGAGTAAAAGACCAAAAACGTCTCCCAAGGCCGGACCTTCTCCCCACAGAGACTGTACAAAGGTCTCTGCGGTGTAAGGGATGGCTGCACCATGCACTGGGGACAGTGCGGGCAGCTGGTTCTCTGAAAAGAGGAAAAGCCTCATGGGGTTAGATAAGGGGAAATGCCCTTTTCTCCCCAGCTCCCAATGTGGATGTGGCGTTCGCTCATCTGCCCCCCAGAGACCCGAGGCTCAAGCTCCTCCTGTGTCCTGCATAGTTGGTCCTGCCACTAATTTCACATCCTACTTCAAAGCCTGGTCCTTTGCTTGTTCAACCGCATTCCATCTCTTTAGTTTATACTCATTTCTTTTTTTTCCCCTATGTTTTAAAATTTCAAAATATTAAGGAGATACAAATGTTTTTGTTACATGGATGCCTTGCATAGTGCTTATATTAGGGCTTTTTCTGGCCTGTCACCAGAATGGTGCTCACTGTACTGATATGTAAGGCTGCACCCTCACCCCCCACACGCTCCCGGCTTCTCGGTTTCCAACATCTTCCTGCCTCTTTGTGCCCCTGTGTGCCCCTCGTTTAGCTCCCACTCACTAGTGAGAACATATAGTATTTGGTTTTCCATTCCTGAGATACTTCACTAAGGAGAATGGTCTGAAGTCCCATCCAAGTTTCGGCAAACAACATTATCCATTCCTTTTTATGGCTGAGTGGTCCTCCATGGTATTTCTATACCAGATCTTCTATATCCACTCATGAATTTACAGACACTTAGATTGATTCCACTTTTTTGCATTTGTGAACTGTGTTGTAATAAATATTTGAGGGCAAGTGTTTTGTTGTTGTTTTTTTTTTTTTAACAATAAGTCTTTAAGTCAGTACTACTAGTCTGACTGTTCTGCTAGTGTTGGGCTGTTAATTTTTATTCTGTCTCATGGAACAGCTCTCCATTTATTTATTTCTTTGATTTCTTCCACTTTTTAAAAGTTTTCCTAATATTGCACAAGTTTTCCATACAAGTTGCTGAAAAAGATATTGTCTCATTCTTTTTATGGCTAAGTAGTACTTCATGATAGGAGTGTATACACTCCACATTTTCTTTACCCACAGTGAGTTTACAGACACTAAAGTTGATTCTACATCTTTGCAATTATGAATTGTGCTGCAATAAACATTTGAGTGCAATGTCTTTTTGATAAATGATTTCTTTTCCTCTGGGTAGATACCCAATCAAGAGACTGCTGGATTGAAGGGTATAAGTCTACATTTACTGCTCTGAGGAATCTCCACAGTTTTCCACAGACACTACACTAACCTGCAGTCTCACTCACATCGGACAGCATTCCTTTACGCCTATTATTTTCTGACTTTCTACTAAGGACTTTCTGAGAGGGAGGAGGTGGATCTTGCTGTAATTTTAATTTGAATTTCCCTGATTAGTCATGTTGCACATTTTCACATTTGTTGGCCATTTGTTCATATTCTTTTCAAAAACTTCTGTTTGTGTCTTTTGCCCACTTTTTGATTTTTTTTTTCTTGCTGATTTGGTCAAGTCCTTTACAGATTCTGAATATTAACCTTTTCTGACCTCTGTCATTGAGAATATTTTTTCCCATCCTGTGGTTTGTCTACTCTGTTGCTAGTTCCCTTTGCTGTGTGTGTTTTAATTTAATTAAGTTCCATTTATTTATTTTTCTTATAGCTGTATTTGCTTTGGGGGTCTTAGTCATTAATTCTTTGCCTAGGCCAATGTCTAGAAGAGTTTTTCTGATACTTTCTTCTAGAATTTGTATGGCTTCATGACTTACTAAGTCTTTTATCCATCTTGAGCTAATTTATATACATACACGGCAAGAGATACAGCTCCTGCATGCTCATTGTGATTCCCTTTTCAGTAGACTCCAATACTTTTATTTTGATAATGCAAAACAGAAGGATTCTGGGAATAAAATAGAACATACAACTCTGGAACGGGGTTTCTTTTACTTTGTAAAAGCTGCTACTCTACAGAAATTTAGATTTTATAGTTTGTTTTTAACCATCTTTTGTATTTATTTATATTTGGTAAGACCCAGGTGTGATACAAGCTATTCCTTCCCAGCTATAAAAAAAAGTGTATACTCTTGGGATCTGAATTCATTCATTAAAAAATCTGTTTTTAGGCTCGGCGCCTGTGGCTCAATCGGCTAAGGCACCAGCCACGTACACCTAAGGTGGTGGGTTCGAATCCCCAGCCCGGGCCTGCCAAACAACAATGATGGCCGCAACCAAAAAAAAAATGACCGGGCGTTGTGGCGGGTGCCTGTAGTCCCAGTACTTGGGAGGCTGAAGCAGGAGACTCGCTTGAGCCCAGGAGTTGGAGGTTGCTGCGAGCTGTGATGCCATAGCACTCTACCCAGGGGGAGAGCTTGAGGCTCCGTCTCAAAAAAAAAAAAATTGTTTTTAGGTTTATCACCTGTTATATCTAGTGACACTTGAGCATGTTATTTTATAAATGATGAGATTCGAGGGGGAATTGAGCGTTTTTCTTTCTTTTTTTTTTTCTTTTAACAAAGTTAGTTGAGGAAAAAAACTCCAATGTTGTTTTTAAATAAACTTGTTTTAATTTATAGAAGAAAGAAAGAATGTTAAACTTTGTATTTTAAAACATGCTTCTCTACATTTAAACATGATTTTCAAATGGTGTTCTTGTATTGCTTACGGTACGAACATTCAGCTTGTTTATAATAGTTTTTGAAATTTTCAGTAAAATAAAAATAAATTTGTTCCCTAAAAAAAAAAAGAAGAAGCTGTTCCTCATTTGTAACATGATGTGATCTTTGCATTTAGGAGCTCTGCTGTCCAGTGGTGGGTTAATAAGGGCTTCTGCCCACACTTTCGACAGTGACCAGGAAACATCACACACACACAGGCACACAGGCGCGGTGCCACTGTCACTGTACTTCCCAGGGCATCTGACAGTTAAAGACAATTGCTTCGTCCACTTTTTGGCATTTTAGATGAATGAGAAATTTAAAACATTTGTAACATTTGGTTTTCTTACTCTTACATTATCTAACAAACCTGTATGGCCTGTTTTACGATTTCTCATATTCAAAAAATGCTGGTTTTCATGTAATTGCAGTTTATTTTCATGACTGCACATGGGGCACCAGACACACACCAGCCCACAATCCACCCACACACACCAGGCTGAGGCGCCAGCATGGGGCAGGGACAGCGTGGGGGGGTGGGAAGGTAGAAACAGAGCACACCTCGCTCACCTCCCCCCTTGCCTCCCTCCCTCTAAATTTGTCCCTCCTCCAGCAAATGCAGCCAAGAGAAGTTGGGATAGGCAGGAAAGAAGGTGAGGAAGAGAAAGAAGAAATGTGGGTTTTTTTTTAAAGTTTGAGCGTTAAATTTTTTTTAGGAACAATTTAACACGCTGAGAGAACTCCTGATTAGGCAGCTGGGGAATGGTCCCTAGAAAGGGGGTCTGAGCTGGACCCTGAGGGTGAAAAGAACTTCAGCCTGACCCAAATCACACCCCACCCCAAGGAGACGACTTAAACTTAACAATAGGATTTGATTTGGGAGAAGCTGGAAGGGCAGAACCCCCATCAGAGAGATAAGACAGGGTCAGCTCAAAAGCAATCCTCCACTCCAAGCTGTCCAACATGGAACTCTAAAATGGAGACAAGAGAGAAAGAACAAGTGAGGAAATCCAGCTGTGTCCTCCAGGTGACCAGGCAGCTGGACGGTGAGGAGGCTGGGGTACGGTGTCCAGGGCTCCAGTCCTGCTGGCTGGAAGGCAGAGCACGACCCACCTCACCCAGGAGCAGGGGCACAGGGCGCCTGGTGTCCACCTACCCTGTGGGTTGCCGTAAGCAGGAGCCCAGGGCACAGCATCTGCCTTACCACCTCTACCTTCCTTCCCCCCTGCATGGCTGAGTGAACACAGGTGAAACAAGAGTCAGGAGACGTTTGCCCCTCGCCATTGTCTTTTTATTTCATTTTTGGAAAGTGCAACTTTCCACAGCACAGTCATGAACACAGAGGTCCCCTTGCTCACCACTCAAGCACATTTCACGTCTGGCTGTGTAAATGTGTGAAAGAAGGAACTGTTCTTCAGAAGTGGACCTCCTGGACAGGGGCCGAGGATGACTAAGGGTTTGGGATGAGTCTTTTGGCCAACACCAGCTACAGACTGGGATTCCAAATTACTCCCAGGCTTGAGGTATCATCATCACTTAATACTAACAGCAATAACAGAAAAAAATAAGCACAATTTCCCTTGATATCACTCATTATAAATCAGGCACTTAGAGAGCATTTCATATTTTTTATCCTAGTAAGTCCTCCCAGGATCTTAAGATTATATTCCTATTTAAAGATGTAGAAACAGACCATAGAGTGACCAGCTGTTCCAAAGTCAACACAAGTCTGGGTGGCTCCAGGGTCCCTCAAGCCTCAGGGAGATTTGGCTTCACACAGTGAAAGGAGGAATGCCTTGTGAAGACTGAGAAATGCTAAGTGGAAAACTCTTCCTTTTTTACCATTTAAATTATGGTGCCTGTGGCTCAAGCAGCTAAGGTGCCAGCCACATACACCTGAGCTGGTGGGTTCAAATCCAGCCTGGGCCTGCCAGAAACGACGACAGCTGCAACAAAAAAATAGCCCGGCATTGTGGTGGGCGCCTGTCGTCCCAGCTACTTAGGAGGCAGAGGCAGGAGAATTGCTTGAGCCTAGGAGTTGGAAGTTGCTGTGAGTTGTGATGCTACCCAGGGAGACAGCTTGAGGCTCTGTCTCAAAAAAAAAAAAAATTATACTGCCCAAAGACTAATACAGTTGGAGAAAAAAAATATATATCAGTGTGCTTGAAAAAGGGAGGGAAGACGGACGGCTCCAGATCAGAGCTCAGTGTTTGACACACACATGGAGTAACAAACGTCAGTCCGTTTACCGAATTTAGAAACAACTGGAGGGGTCTTGTCCAAGGTCAGAAAGGCACCAAATGGTGGTTCTTGCTACAGACTGGGAAGTGAGCCCTACACTGGCCTTAGCAGATTGAGGGATGAGCTCATCCTCTCCCTGCAGCTGGAACCACCTGACCTGAGGCTGCAGGGGGATACTGCCCTCCTCTGGTGCTCACCTTGGGGACCTCCCTCTGGGCTAAAAGGCAGTGAGCAAGTTCTCACTAGGGCAGGAGAGCTGTTTACTAACAAGGCTTCAGGCTGACTGGGTGTCTCTGTGAGGTGCTCCCAACCAGGGCAGGGCACACCTGGCTCTTTCAGGGCCCTTCTGCAACACAGCAGCTGCAGCCGGGCTGCCCAAGACGTCGCTTCTGAACAAAGCCGCCCTACTCATTCTCATGAAATCCCTCCTGTGGGAAATATTTACTAAGCAGCTGGCTGGCTTTTGGAATGATCAGTAATTAATGACTATGTCTCACATCTGGCCAGAGCTTCCATTTAGGGTTGCAACACCCAGGCGCTTGTATAGTCTATCTGAGGGTAAGACGCATCCCCAGTGAGAGCAAGCCTGGGCTCCCACTGAGCACCTCCAGTTCCTCATCTGCAAAACCACAGTCTGAACTATCACCACTTTCTCTGCCAGCAGACCCTGTTCCCGCTCCCCGTAGCCTCCTGCTGTGGTCCCACGGGTTCCATGCTCCTACAGCTGCCAACAGTGACCAATCATTTAAGTGGAGCCCATGGTGACAATTTGTTGAGAATGTTATTTTGTCCCCTATTATTTTCAAAGCAAGTATTTGATTTTGACTAATAAAATAAGAAATAGTATAAATGAACAGCAAGTTACTTCTTATTATTGATTTGTGGTTTGGAATTAAAACAAGAGCTGCTATTTTTTTTTTCTTTTGAGACAGAGCCTCAAGCTGTCACCCTGGGTAGAGTGCTGTGACATCACAGCTCATAGCAACCTCCAACTCCTGGGCTTAAGTGATTCTCTTGCCTCAGCCTCCCAAATAGCTGGGACTATAGGCGCCTGCCACAATGCCTGGCTATTTTTTTTTTTATTGTAGTTGTCATTGCTGTTTGGCAAGCCCAGGCTGGATTCGAACCTGCCAGCTCTGGTGTATGTGGCTGGTGCCTTAGCCGCTGAGCTACAGGAGCTGAGCCAAGAGCTATTTTATTTTTTTTAATTAGAAAGACAGTAAAATTGTTCACAGCATTTCAGGGAGATAAGGCATACAGCTGGGAACTACATGAGGTGCAGTCATATATTAAGTACGATGTAGTTAGCAACACTGTCTACCATTTCAGGGGCATAGAACAATTAATCCCTTTAAGGGGAGAACCCCTTAAAACGTGTGTTACATTTACTAAACCAACAGAAACACAGTGACTAGAATAGAAATATTTGGATGCATCTTGCCTTATAAAGAATGCTGTTGAATACATTTTCTTTTCCTTTGAATGTTTCAAGGTTAGGTAAGTTCAAATACATAGTATCTAGAAAGATCAACAGATTAGTTTGTTTTATTTTTTGAGACATACTCTCCATCACTTTGGGTAGGGCACTGTGGTTCACAGCTCTCAGCAACTTCAAACTTGAACTCATGTGGACCTCTTGCTTCAGCCTCCCAAGCAGCTAGGACTACAGGTGCCCACCACAATGCCCAGCTTTTTCTTGAGACAGGTGGATTGCTTGAAGTCAGAAGTTTGAGACCAGCCTGAGCAAGAGCAATACCCTGTCTCTACAAGAAGGTACTTTTTTAAAAAACAGGGAAGACCACGTGAACAAATCTAACAACCAGACCAAGGCCGTCTAAGCAACTGGATAGGAGGACTCCTTTGGGCAACTACTGGGAGAAGAGCACAGCACTGTTTAAACAAACAAGCCAAGTACAAAGCCAGGACCCAGCAGCAAGCCCTGGAATGGGAGAGAGACCCAGGATGTCATGTAATAACTACCATGTTTCCCTGAAAATAAGACCTACCCAAAAAATAAACCGTAGCAGGATTTCTATGCATTTGTTAAATATAAGCCCTACCCTGATAATAAGACCTAGTGGTGGGCATGGCTCCATGCATTTCAGCGCAGAGTGGTAAGGAAAACTGGAATACCTTTCCTCTGCCACAGCTCCTTTCTCCGAGCCATGCGCGTGTGGTAACCACGGTCACAGGCATCCTATTGTGCACATGCAATAGGGGAAAGGAGTTCACGCATTACTAGCACCAGCCCCATTGACAAGGTCAGCTCCCCCCGTCAGGTTCCAGAAGAAGATGACTTAACTGTATTTGAATAAATGGAGATTGTTGTATTATACTTAATAAAAATAAGACATTCCCTGAAAATAAGCCCTAGTGTGTCTTCTTGAGAAAAAATAAATATAAGACAGTACCTTACTTTCAGGGAAACACTGTATTAGTGCAAGGCCTGAAGCCATGGGAGTAAGAAAACCCCTCATGGAATTTATTTTTCAGATGGTGGTGGACAAATGAAGAAGTGTGGGGTCGGTGGATGGGCATGAGGGGAGGAAGAGAGGGAGGAAGGGAGGGAAGGAGGAGGAAGAGAGAGAGAAGAGAGAAATTTCATTGCACTTTAAAAAGACCGAAGACCCTAGAATTCCTCAAAACATAATAGACATTCATGACACAGCAAGCAAAGAAGCAAAAGCCCAGAATGGGAGAAGCAATCGCTTTGAAATGCTTCTCAACCTCCACACTACTGACATCCCGGTCCTGACAGGCCCAGCTGTGGAATCTGTGCCGGGCAGGTCACTGGGCAGCCCGCCCCCACCTGCAGAGGCCAGGAGGCCCCCTCCCCACGAGTTGTGACAACCTAGAAGGTGAATGGGGGTGGGGACGGGGTGTTTCCACAAAACTGTGTCCTCCCCCAGCCCCCCAGGGTTGAGAAGCAGTGCTTTAAAGCACCCAGAACAAACATTCTGGGAAATGGATCATTAAGTAAATGTTTACAGAGCCAACATATTTTAAAAATCATGGAGATGAGAACTCAGCAGTGAAACAGAAATGGCAAAATCCACAGAGGGAGGGCCAGCCAAGCCTTCCACCCTAAACTGAAACATCTGCTCCTTCGGGAAACGTGCTAAAGAGCTCCAAGCCTCATAGGAAGAGCAAGAGGCAGTGAGAGATAATACGTGGGTGACTTTTCTGGAGTGAATCTTCTGATAGCAAAATTACCAAAAACACAGTAGTTTTACATGATATGCATAACGTGTATTTTCTTTTTTTTTTTTTTTTTTTTGAGACGGAGCCTCAAGCTATCCCCCTGGGTAGAGTGCCATGGCATCACAGCTCATAGCAACCTCCAACTCCTGGGCTCAAGC
>CAUYQV010037665.1:0-29488 GCA_963574575.1 Galagoides demidoff
TTTTTTTTTTTTTTTTTGAGACGGATCCTCAAGCTATTCCCCTGGGTAGGGTGCCATGGCATCACAGCTCACAGCAACCTCCAACTCCTGGTCTCAAGTGAGTCTCCTGCCTCTGCCTCCCAAGCAGCTGGGACCACAGGCACCCACCACAACGCCCAGCCATTTTTTGGTTGCAGCCATCATTGTTGTTTGGTGGGCCCAGGCTGGGGATTCAAACCCGCCACCCTAGGTTTACGTGGCTGGCACCTTAGCCGATTGAGCCACAAGCGCCAAGCCGAAGCACACTTGTTTGAGTTTTACCCCCAGGAGCTCTGCCAGCTCTGCCTCACAGTAAATATCAAAGTGAACTCCAATCCTGCTTCTGAAAAGGGGAGAGAAAAAGCAACCATTTTGAAACACACCAGAACACTCTGTTTATTATTAATAAGGTCAGCTTTTGGAAGACACTATAGTTGACCCTTGAACATCATGGGCTTAATCTGTGCAAGTCTACTTATATGTGGATTTTTAAAATTAATGTATTGGAAGATATTTTGGAGATTTGCAACAATTTGAAAAAAACTTGTAGATGACCTGCATAACCTAGAAATATAGAATGAATTAAATAAATGTTAGATATGTAGGAATTCATAAAATGTATAGGCAATAGACTATACACAGCTATGATTTAATTAAAAATGAAAAAAGTTACATGGAAATCTATTCTAAAGAGTTAAATTTACTGAGTGGCAGCTGTGGCTCAGTGAGTAGGGCATGGGCCCCATATACCAAGGGTGGTGGGTTCAAACCCAAACCCAGCCAAACTGCAACAAAAAATAGTGGGGCATTGTGGCAGGCACCTGTGGTCCCAGCTACTTGGGAAGGTGAGGCAAGAGAATCATCTAAGCCTCAGAGCCAGAGGTTGCTGTGAGCTGTGATGCCACGGCATTCTACCGAAGGTGACAAAGGGAGACTCTGTCTATTAAAAAAAAAGAGTTAAAAATTTATCAAAACTTAGATACACAAACATAAACTGTACATGGCAGGAAAGTGCCTTGGCACCCTAGTAGGGGAAGGAGTTTCAGTTTTTAGAGGGTCTCTCCTGTGGGATAAAATGAGAGAACGTTTAAACTCTGCTCACTTGTTTGTATGGAGTACACTGCAAGCCCTTCTCATGGGTGAGGGGACTCCTGTCTACTTGGTGATGGATTTTGTCCCTTTTGTTTGTATCCTTAGGGTCACAGCTCTCCTCAACAGCATTGATGTTTGTTCTTCAACCTACTCTCTTGGCTCAGCTCCAAACCATCAACTTCCTTGCTGAACTTCTGTCCTTAACTCTTCTTCTGGATAGGAGCCTCTGTGGAAAGCTAGCTCCAGTTGGCCATCTTGCCTCTGCCCCCTCTTCTTTCTTATTCTTAATAAATCAGTTAACAGTTAACTGTTCTAACAGTTTGTGACAATGTATTTGATTATGTACATTTATGTGTGTATATGCATATATATGTTTATGTATATGTGAGATAAATGACAACAATGAGACAAAGAATAAAAAGAGAATTAGGAATATTTTGTTATTATAAGTTACTTGCACTACCTATGAAACAGTATAGTGTTACTTGAAAGTGGACTTGGATTAGTTGTAAATTTATATTGCAAACTCTAGACCAACTAAAAACAGTTTTTAAAAAAGTGTTGGGGAGAGAGAGCAAGACTACTAACTAGACACATAACATGCAGGATCATCTTGGAGGGATGGTAGAGTTTCAGATAAAGGTAAGGGGGGAATGGGCACAGCTCAGGTGAAGTTCAGAGGATGAAATGCCAGAAGCCTGCTGGGGACTTTATGGAGGGAAATTTCAAAGCAGACCAGAAGGCTGGGCGAAAGATTAGCAAGGATCAAATCCAGGGACATATTTGGATGAAGGCATAAGCAAGGGATCCCATTTCTCTTTCCCACACATGTTTTATAATCAGTGGGCTACTGAGTTATTTGGAAGTTTTTCCACCCTTATAAGCCCAGTAGGACTCTTTCATTCAGACTCTTTTCCTCTCCTGCCTCTCCCCTACCCACTGCAGCGGGAAGGGTGGATTAAGGCTTTAGGCAGCAGCTGCCTCCCATCAACTACTGCATCCTTCAGTCTGAGATTTCCACAGAGACTGGGGCTTACATCTTTCCTCTTTAAGACCTGCAGTGGAATCAGGCATGTCGAATGTGGACGTTCCCTGTCTGCCCTTCTTAGGGACATACATCAGCTGGTTAGACATGCAGACTGGATCCTGTGCTCCCCAGGGACTTCGTGCAGATTGCTAGGGACCACAGGAAAATATTTGAGAGCTTGACTTAGAAGGTGATGGAGCCCATATGGCAATAACTGATGGACAATTACAATGGGTGTGGGGGGGTCCAAGCTGTGACAGTCATTTGGAGCACCTATCTCCCCAACAGAATGTCACACTATTGGACTAAAGCAGGTCCTCCAACCTGAAGATCCCATCCTACAGCACCATTGGTACTGATTGTGATGTATTTGGGTGCCTGTTTGCAAATAGACTTTGGAGAGAGCCTCTGGGGACAGGGGTAGCAAGAGAGGATGGAACTCACACTGAGTTCCAGGCAGTGAACTACATGTGGGTCCTGCCCCACAAGTAGTCTTTCTTGCTTTGGGAGACAGCTTTTCCCAGAGGCGCAGTATATGACCTGTGGGCCATGCTAAGACTTTGCAGAGCCTTCCAGACTCATCCAACATACCCCTAGTCAGCTTTACTCCTCTACTCACCTCTGTCAAGCAATCCCCTGAGAGCTATAAGGCCGCCCCTTTCTGCTCCCTGGGGCATTCGAATGCTTCTGCTAGGGTGCTAAAGCTTAATTCAGGGATAAAAGACTATCTTGAAGTTGTCTCTTTCTTGCAAGCCTCAACTTCTTACAGGCAGAACAATTGTACAGCTCATTACAGCATCTACTAACTCAATCAAACAGGGTGTCACTGATTCTTATAAGCACCGCTCAGAATCACAGAGATTAAGCTGCAGATATCAGTACAATTCACACTTCTGGGAAGAAGGGAGGACAGCAGAATAGAAGCAAATAGAGGGACCGCTGCTTTTTAGGAGAGGAATAAAATTTGCAGGAAGCTTGAGCTGCGAGGGGTCTCCCTCCTCCACTGGAAACTTCTGGACTGACCAAGGAGCTGTTTAGAGCCTAGGCAGAAACATTTTTCTGAACAGCAGGTGCAGCAGATATCTGGTGGTTGCCAATAACAGGTTTCTACAACTGACACCATGATTGCTATGGTACACAGAATCCAGCTACCCAGCATTGACCTTTGCATCACCAACACTGGGACAGGTAGGGAGCAGACAGAACATAATGTCCCCCATGCTGTGACTGGTGGCTAAGTGCATCTCCACCCCTATGCCTGTGTGAGATCTTAGCAAAAGAGGAATCTCATATTCCATGGGAACTACCTGGGAAGGCTTAGGTGGCAGGCTTAGGTGACATGCTTGGATGGATCCTTGATATGGTGGGAGAAAATTGACCAACCAGCAGCTCCAACCTGCTTAAATTGTCCCTATGCTGCTGAGACAAATTGCTGCCTACATGACTGAGCATCAGCAGTCTTCACATTGGCAGAATAGCCTTCCACATATATAGCTCTGTTCATTCTGCCAGCTCCAAAGCTCTCACTGTACCAGAAGCTCTGTCCTTGTAGTTCCAGGGCCTCTGCCAGGCATGAAATTCTACCCCAAAGATTCCATAATTGAGCCTAGCCTCCCAGATACAACTCCTGAGATTCCACCACTGCTGCCTGGTTGCCAGAAGCTCCTCCAAGGTCCAATACTTCACCTGGGGAGTCCACTGAACAGACATTGCTCCCAGACCTGGATCATGTAAAAGCTCACAGCCCAGTCATCCATGATCACTGCCTAAGTAAACTCATCCAATTGTCACTGCCACTGGTTGACCCTGGGCAGAGCAATCCCCCACAAAAACAGCTATGGTGGAGAAGGTTACATCCAGCCCTCAGCACAAACTTCCAACAATTAGCTGGGAAACAAACCTCTACCCAACATGAATAATATCCATAACTGGCTCGAATTGAGGCAATCATGGAGGCACTGGTTAAAACAGAATGGCTGTTCCATAGGTGCTCTCATTGTATTTCCCTTGATAGGTCAACATTCCAGAGTAGCGAACAAATGTTTCATCTAAGGTCCTCCCCTTCCCCTACATAAACAGGAGAGCTCCCAGCACAGGAGAACAAGCATCCTGCAATCCTATTAACCCAGAGCTGAGAGAGTGGGAGCCAGATGAAAAGAAACCAGCCACAGAACCCTGATAACATGAAAAAACAAAATAGCTCAGCACACACAGGGATCACAATGAAGCTAAAGAAGTGAACTCCAATCACAAGGAGATTGCTGAAATGACAGAAATGGAAATCATAATATGAATGGCAAAAAATATAAATGGAATTAAAGAAAAAGAATGTTAAAATTCAACTAAAGAAGCCAAAAATTACTTCAGCAAATTAATGAAAAAGTCACAAAAGGGCTAGACAACTAAGAAAGAATATATTAGAACTTAAAGAAATTAAAGAGACATCTAGCTTCAAAACACAGCAAAAAGCATCAGCAACATACTACAAAAAAAGGAGAAAAAAGATTCTCAGACATTGAAGTCAAGGCTCTCAAGCTAACCTAGTCATGCAAAGAGAAGATTATTAAAAGTCTGAATAATAACTGAGAGGGATAAGGACTATGTGGTGTACTAATATTCAAATTATAGACATCCCTGTGGGAGAAAAAGAAAGACTCAAAAGCATGGAAAACCTATTTGAGGGAATCATTGCAGAAAACTTCCGTGGTAATACCAAAGATTCAGACATACAGGTACAGGAACCCAAGCAAGGAAGATTCATAGCAAAGGGGATATCTCCAAGACACAGTAATCAACCTGGTCAGAATCAAAATAAAGGAGAAATTTCTACAAGTACCAAGACATAGGTAACAACTGATTTACACATCATGTTAACAGCAGACTTCTCAATGGAAAGCTTACAACCTCAAAGGGAGTGGAACCCCATCTTCAATCTTCTTAAACACAACAAATTCCATCCTAGAGTCTTATATCCTAAAAAACTGAATTTCACATGTGATGGTGAAATTAAGTCTTTTCAAGACATGGAAAAGCAAACAGTGAAGGAAGTGTCAGGACCATACATGCCCTGCAGTAAATACTCAGAACAACATTATATACAAATCAACACAATAGATACTTCCCAGTGTAAAATCATCAACAAAAGTTAAAGCTCATAACTCTTATAAAAATCATAGCACAAGATAGAAAACAAAGTAACAATTTTCTACCAAACATGATGAACAGGATAGCATTCCACATTTTAAATCTATCTGTTAACGTTAACAGTTTAAATGAACCACTCAAAATCAAATCCATAGATGGCTAAATGGATGAAAAAACAAAACCCCCAAATCTGGTGTCTCCTAGAAATACATCTGAATCACAAGGACATACACAGACTCAATATGAAAAGATAAAAAATAATGTTCTATGTAACTGGAAACCAAAAGAGAGCAGGCGTAACCATTCTTTAAATCAACAAAGGTAAAGAAATACAAAGGAAGGCGATTACATAATAATAGGAACAATACAAGAATACTACATAGTAATCCTAAATGTACATACACCTAATACAGCAGCACCCAGATACATAAAGCAAATTTAACTAGAGATAAGCAAAGAAATAAATATCAGCACTGCAATTGCCAGGGCTGGACAAATCATCCAAGCAGAAAATAAACAAAGAAGCACAGGATTCAAACCAAAATTTAAACCAAGTGGAAATAATAGATATTTAAAGAACATTCTACCACAAAACTTACACTTTTCTCATCAGCACATAGGACATTATCCAAGATTGTTTATATGAACAATTCTCAGCAAATTCAGAAACAATGAAATTATGCCATGTTTCCTCTTAGACCAAAGTGGAATACAGATAGAAATCAATTTAAAGACAAACTCTCAAATCCAAAAAAAATCATAAAAATTAAACAACATACTAGTGACTAATGCTTGTGTTAATGATGAAATTAAGATTGGAATCAAAAGATTCCTCAAAATAAATAACAAAGGAGAAACAAGCATTCAAAATCTATGGGATATAGTAGAAGAAGTTCTAAGGGGGAAAACTCATAGCTTTAAATTCTTACATCAAAAAGACAAATCACAGGGGCAGTGCCTGTGGCTCAGAGGAGTAGTAGAGCACCAACCCCATATGCCGGAGATGGCAGGTTCAAACCCAACCCCAGCCAAAAAAAGAAAAAAGGAAAAGACAAATCACAAATTTAAAACTTAATGTCACATTTCAAGTAACCAGAAAAATAAGAACAAAGTAAATCTAAGGCCAGCAGAAGAAAATAATAATAAAACTCAGAGCAGAACTAAATGAAATGGAAAGCAAAAAAAAAAGCATCAATAAAACAAATAGTTGGTTCTTTGAAAATATAAGTATATAAATAGACCAGTAGATATATTGACTAAAAATAGGACCTCAACTAGAAATGAAAATGAAGATTTAACACTGGTATTACAGGAGATGGGCAAGATAGATGACTAGAGGCAGCTTTTACCAGAAGCACCTGTCCAGAAGGAGAAAAGCTGGACTGAACTGAATTTGGAGAAGTCAAAAGTAGGGAGTTGAACACAAGGAGAAGAAATCAAGGTGCACATAATCCCCACCAAGACAAACTGTGAGGATGAGAAAGAGAAACAAAGATAAAAGAGATAAAGTACAGAGGACTACTCTGAAGGTTACTGTTGCCAAGGGGATGGGAGACCCTTGCCCAAATGTGAGGTGGGCCACAGGCTTTCCCCAAGCAGGTATAGAACAAAGGACCTCTCATCACATCCCATGGGAGAGAGTCTGGAAGTTGCAGTTCACCTGCACATGAGACTTACCACCTCTGTGTTCAGTCCTCAAAATCTGTGGCACAAAAGTGAACAAATACGCTCTCTGAAGGCCTGAGCCTACAGCCCACTCTTCCCCCTCTGAGGTTGCCTGATGATCTGCCCCCTGCAGAGTATAGAGTGTTTGGTGAGTTCTCTGAGAGGGCTCTGCAATGTGTGGGCTGCTGAACTGAGAGATGCATTGCCTGCTCCCAGAGTAAACAGTAGCTATGCTGTTCTAACTTTGATGGAGTATGGTTGGTCTCTCTTGGCTCCCATTTCCACTGGAAGAGACCTTTCCTCAGCTCCCAGCAAAGGTGTCTGTGCCCTGAAACCCCTGGCGACCCTCTGAACTTGTTTGAGTCGGTGTTTCTCACACTGCCTGAGCAAGTTTAAGTGGAACTCTCAGGCAAAACTTTCACATATTTTTGTTCTATATCCATCAATGGCTGGGAGTGAAGGGTCATCACTTATTTGACTTTGTGTGGGTAAGGGGGTGGAGAAGTGAGGGGAAGATTCAGTGAGTCTTTTTGTGGATTTTCCTCCTCCAATTATTGCTTGGTGAGGAGTGGGGCTATAGTTCTATAGTTGTTTGCATCTTTGTGCAGCAGAGATTCTAACAAAATATTTTGAATTGAGAAGAGGGCAGGATGACACTAGGACAGAATCAGGTTTCACTATCTAAGCAAGGCCAACCCTCAGAGACTCTCATCCTGCAGCCATGGAAGACTGTGGGGGAAGGGCCACAAGCCTATGCTCTAGCACATTGGCTAATGGGTGGTTAGCTCCATTTCCTGGGGTTTCCAGATATCTTCTCACCCACTAGTTTTAGTTAACAAATAGGTCTCTGTGGTGCTTCATAAAGGTCCCCAATTAAGTTGTCTCTCAGCACCTATTCATGGACAATATAAAATTTCAACTAAAAAAGTATAATTAATTCAAGAAAAATCTGAAAATACTCATGGGGAGGAACCAGAACAACAATTATGACAACATGAAAAATCAGAGCAGATCAACTCCCCCAAGAGATTACAAGAGAAATACAGCAGAAAATACCATTCATAATAAATAAATTGTTTAAATGTCAGAAATAGAATTCAAAATATGGATAACAAATAAGATCAATTGAATTGAGAAGAAGATGGGAATAGAAATCAAAAAGTAGTCCAAAAGTTGCCTCAATGAATTAGTGAATTTAAAGGCAAAAATCACCAAAGAACTGGACATACTGAGGTAAGATATAGCAGAGTTTAAAGAATTGAAAGAGTTATTTCAGGAGATTTGAAATACCGTAGAAATCCTCAGTAATAGGGCATAACATGAAGAAGAAAAACATTGTAAATTGAAGACAAGACATTTAAACTATCCCAGTCATTTAAGAAGCAGAATAAAGGACAAAACAGTATATTCCCTGAGAGAGTTATGGGATCATTCCAAAAGATCAAACATCCAAATTAAAAGGATTCCTGAAGGAGAAGAGGATGAATCTAAAGGCTCATGCTCTTTAGCTCATCACTCATGCACTTGTGATGACCCAGCCCCCTACCCTTGAAAAGGAAACTTCTTTTGAGTCCACTAGTCCCAGCCCCCTCAAGGGTGGGGAGGAGAACTCTGAGAAGATGTTTGAAGACAATGGAGTGTGTAGGGAGAGAGAAAATTCTGAGAAGAGACTAAAAGATAAGGAAAGTCCTGAGTTCTCTGAAACGTTCTCAACTTATGTACCCCCCCCTTAAACTACATATCTCCCCCTTCCACTTAAAAGCTAACTGCAATGACTCAGCCTCTGTTCCTTTGCTTGCTTGCTTGCTTGCTTGCTCTGATGCATAGAATGGGGTATAAAAACCCATTTGATCTGCCATTCATGGTTGATTTCTTCTTAAGGGCAACAGCTTCTGCATAGGTATAATAAATTTCTATTGATTAATTGCATTTAAGTGGGGTCTATGTCTCCTTCTCAGTTGTACGAGTCACTACATTTTCTGGAGGCCCCAGCAAGATTCATTGGACCCCCGCCTGGGCACACCACTGGCCGACAGCTCCAGGGGAAGGACTCAGAGAGTTTCTCTGCCCTAGAGTTCTCAAACACATGGATTCAGGGCACAGGTTCCCAAATTTTCCAATTCAGTAAGTTTGTTCTGTTCTGTTTTGTCTAGATTATCCTGTCCTATTTTGTTTGGGTCGCTAGAGAATCTAGGGGGACTAGACTGTCTGGATGCAGCTGTGAGAGTCTGTTCCTGAGGCAGAGGGGAGACATCCTCTTGTCTCACTGTCAGTTTGTTCCAAAATAAAGGGACAAGGCCGGGGGGGAGTGCCCCCCATCTCACAGTTGTCAGTTTGTTAAATAGGTTGTTTTTTGTATGTTTTGTGTTTTTTATGAGTGAATGAGTGAAAGAGTTTGGATCTGATTCCACGGCCCTGAGGCTATGGAGTCCAAGTGGGCCTCCACCCGCAGTTCCACGACTTTATCATATGGCTTAGTGGCAGGCCCCTCAGGGCAACCTAGAGTAGGATTTATACCTCCCCACCTATGCCAAGATAGAGTTTTCATCCCTTTGGGGATGTGGCCGAGAAGGCATCTGAATGGGGGTCAGGCACAGCTCCACGCCTGACTGATTTCTGTCTGTTCATTTCTTTTGTTCTGTCCATCTGTTTCCTTGATTTGTCTGTCTTTTGTGATATGAGTATATTAGCTGTATGTCTGTCTGACAGAGACTGCTTGTCAAATTTGTTTAGCTGTTTGTGTCCATTTAGATAATTTGTCTGGTTTCAGCTGCTGCAACAAGGGCAATAGTGAGCAAGTGAAACCACTTTACACACTCCCTGTGAATTAAATTAATCAGCTTTTAAAACAGGCTGCCCCCCCACACTGGGTCATGAGGTACTCTTCTCTAGATTCACAAAAGATTCGCAGACTGTGAGTCTGTGGTCTGTCAGGTTTCCTTTCTCTGGACTCACAGAGGGTGAGACCCCAGTCTGTCAGGTTTTCTTCTTTCGCCTCACAGAGGGTGAGTCCCTGGTAGGTACCTGTTCCCTGTGATCACCCCTTCTTATGTTAGTGAGATTGTATAAAACTTGTCAGTCATTTTGTATTTGATTTGTCAGTTTTATATCACTTTCTGGGTGGGAATCGGACTTTTACTGCACAGTGTTGCTCTAGATCCTTGGTCTGCTTGGCAGTGTTCTGTACTTACTTACTGGCTTCTGTCTTTCTCACATGGCCCCTTTGTAATTCCTCATTTTTTATCTTGACACTGAGGTATAAATGACCCACCTGCGTTTGGGATACTCTCATTTCTGGCAATTAAAGAGTTAATATAAGTTTGTTAAAACTGTTTTTCTATCTTTTTGCCTACTAAAAACTATGGTTGCTATGTTACACATAGCCTTGAGATAGGGTACTAGCTCTCAGCAGAAAACCAAAGGTCAAATACTCATCTGGAACTAAAGAAAAAAAAATATTCCTGTTTTACTTTTTGAAACAGCAGCCGTTTTTCTTTCTGAATTGGCGTTACTCTGTCTGGCTCTTATTCTGCTGATCTTCAGCTGGCCTCCAGGAAGGGGACAGGCTGTGATCCCTCTGAGGAGAGGTGACCCCTGGAAACATCCCAGGGTCCCCAGAGAATCTGGAGCCCTCAGGGGACTGACTGACAATCATTCCTAAATTCACCTGTGAATCTACCTCCGGAGGTAAGCCACTTTAACATCTGTTTTTGGCTAGTGTCTGCAGATATTAATTAACAATTGATGGTATTTTTGTTGTGCTTATTTGTTGTGGATTGTTGTGAATATATGCAACTATTTGTTGAATTCATTTGTTGTAATTCACATAGAGTCCTTAGGAACCTCCAAGGGAAGGCCACAGACACAGGAACTTTGGACAGGGACACCAGGTTGCTAACCCATTAGGCTGTCAGAAGCTCTCAGAGACATGTGTCAGTAGAATGACCCAACCAGTGGGGGAGCTTCAGCCCTACTGACCTGTCAGGGTCTCCCAGAAATGTATGTCAACACTCATCACCAGAAGCACCATTGAAATAGAAAGGGGTCCAATCAACCCCCGAGGTGTTAGATCACTCACAGGCTTGTTAAAAGTGTATAAGAGTATGTTATGGTTCTGATTCTGAGAGTACAAGAGTGTGAGAATAAGTGTGGACTATTAGACATTGTTCATGTTGGGCCCATGTCTGTCTTGTCATTTTATGTCATCTGTTCAGTGTTTATTGGAGGATTGGTCTTGGCTTGAAACAAACAGTTCTGGAGAAATTTATGAGTGGATTGCAGATCTTTTCCTTCAAGGGACCCTTCAAGACTTTGTTCCTTTTGAAATCACTTTATTCACCTACTTGCTCTTATGTATCCTACACCCGTCACCACCTGGTGTGTCTTTGGCATGGAAGTCATTGGTCTCTTCATCCTTATTATTGGTATTTGGCTTGGTAGCACTGCCCTTCCGGAGTGGTCCACCAGAAAGCGTGTTACCCTGACTTATTTTTATCTCTTTGTGGTGACTTTGTTCATGCTTCTGTCCCCACCCAGAGAATTTTTCCCAGCTAGTTCTAATTCTTCTGTGTCTACCTAGTGCTTTGATGCCCCATCATTGCCAGACTTTGAGCCCCTCCTTTTTCTGTCTCCTAGGGAGGACTCTTCAATCAGAGCTACTAGTCCTCGATGTGGGGCCCTCTCTTTTCCTAGTCTAGGGAAGTTTCTTTCACAGGAAGTAAAGACACTCTTGAACCACATAAAGACCCCAGTGACGTGTCCCTTTAATTCACCCACTATCAAGTGTTGTTACTCTTGACTGTCTTTCCTTTCAGGACTCTCACGATTGACATTTGCCTGATTGTGGTACTCTTAGTTGCCGTCAATCAAGATAAAGTAATTGGGTAGATTTCTACAATAATATTATCCCCTGGTGGATCCAAAATTCCCACCCTGTTGACTTGTTATTACATTTATTTTATCAAACAATCATATTTCCTGTTACACCTACATTCTTGATTACACAGGCAACAGAATTGCCTCCAGTGATGGCAGTGACAACTGGCTAGAAATTCAGACACAGTAAGAGAAGTTTTGACTCTTTTCACTGCCTACAAAGATTTGCCCACTCCTTTTAACAGACACCTGGCTTTCCCTCTTCACTGCCTCTATCTCCCACCTTGGGATTATCCTCTGCCAATCTATCCAGCTCAACCCTACCACTTACCTCACATTTAGGACACAGCTCCCAGGTGGCAAGTAGGTACTTTGCAGAATTTACCTATTGCTTCCTTATTGTGGCCCTTAGCCAAAACAGCCCTGATTCTCTTCCTTAAACAATACCTGGACTAGGGCCACTCCCTATTCCTACATTTGGGCAGAATAGTGTAAGAATGCAACAAAAATCTTCAATCTAAGCAGGGTCACCCCTGTCCTGCTTCCTCCAAAAATTTCCAGAGCTTAATAAATAGAAACATACCTTTACAAACTGAATGGGTATTCTAACAAATGAATGAATACAGCCCCACACCTTGGGAAAAGTTATTAAGTCATTGCAGTCTTTATCTCAGATACAATTAGGGTATGTACTCCCTATTCAGAGTGAAAACATCCAAAATTTGGGGACTGCTTTATTTAAAACCATACTAAGGCTCAAAGGGTATGGCCTGCACCATGTTTGTGCCTAGAGATAGAAATATGATTTCTGAACTTACCTGAGCCTGAAAAATAAAGATTCCCTATCTAGCCCTGAATGGGATAATCCTGAATCAATGTTATATTTCACAAATGTCTCTTATTGGTAAAATGTAATAATTTGGTTATTTAAATTGTTAAAAAAAACTGAGTCTTTGTCAAAGAGAAAGATTCTTACCTTTTAAAGCATCCAATTATCAGTTTCGCAAGTTAATGGTTAACTATGATCCTGTTTTATGAAAAGTGAGTTTTTGGAAATGAGGGAAATTCGACAGAAAGAAAAATGGCATTGTGTAAGGAAATAATCTTGTGTAATAATTTTGTCTTAAAACAGAATGGAGCTGGAGAATGTTCTTCTAAGCAAAGTATCGCAGGAATGGAGGAAAAAGTATCCAATGTACACACCTTCATTATGAAACTAATTTGTACCTTTTATATGAAAGCTATAACCAATTAGCCTAAGAATGTGGGGAGGGGGGAGGGAGAAGGGAGGGGGGAATGGGTGGAGGGAGGGGGATTGGAGGGACCATCTTTGAGGTATTTCTTACAGGGGTACAAGTGAAACTCTCTAAGAGTAGAATCAGAATGTTTTAAAACTATAACTGAGAAAATGACATGAAGGCTGTGTTGATCAGTTTGATGGAAGTATTTAAGTATTTCGGATTGCATGCGAAAACCCCACACTGTACCCCAGAAGTGCATTAATGTACATAGTTACCATTCAATAAAATTAAAAAAAAAATGGAATCTCATACTAGGTGGCCTTTTGTCTCTGGCCTCGTTCCCTGGGCACATTCTCAAGGTTTGTCCGTGTTGTACCACGGTTGGAACCCTGCTCCTATCACTGTACAGCTCAGGCTTCCCTTTATATCACCAGCTGATGGACACCTGGGTTTGTTTCTACCTTTGGGCTGTTATGAATAACGCTGCTATGTACATGGGAGAACACAAGGGCACAAGTTTTTGTCAGCTGGTGACAATTAAGTTCACAAGCTCACACTAAAAGGAGTGCTTTGAAGGGGGGACCAGGTGTTGGCATTGGTGCCCCAGCTTCCCAAGGGAGAACTCCGAAGGTGACCCTAGTGATATTCAGCAATGAGGTATGTAGCACTTTTTCTAGAAGTTCTCCAATTTAATTGTCTGACCTTGTATGTTTTGTTGTCTTCAGTACCTAGAGTAAACTTGCCGGGCATTGGGCGACTCTATGATGAATCACGTAAGGACCTACCAGGCTGTCTTCCATGGAGGCTGACCCCCCACCCCCTATACATTCCCACCAGGGGTGTATGAGGCTCCCAAGTCTCCACGTCCTTGCCGACACTTGCTAGCATTCATCTTTGACTTAAGCTACCCAATGGGTGAGCAGGACAGAGTTGGGCTCACGGCCTTACTGGACGTGGAAGCTGACCTTCTCTGTGCTAACTTATCTCCCAAAGCAGAGAAGAGACAAGCAGGAGACAGACAAGCATGACCCACCTCATCTGTGGGCCCCGAGTTCAAGAATTACGAAGAATGCCTGCTCTCTGCTCAGCCTGGCCAGAGACAAGGTAGAGACAGTCACAATAGGGTCTCTGGAGCCAGCAGGTTCCCACTGCAGAGGCCTGGGATTAGGATCCCCAAACAGGCCCCCCTCACGTACCTTCCGCCACCAGTCCTTACCACCCATTGGAGCAGGCCCCTTCCCTCCCAGAACGTCTCTTTGGAAATCTCTCTTCCTCCTTCTAGAATTCAGCCTCCTTGGAATCTTAACTCATAAGCTCTGGTCTGACAGTGTCCTTCAGCCTCTGACCCTTTACCCTCTCTAAGGGCGGCTGAAGAGGACAGGGGAGCCTCTCCCATCATCCTATGGCCGCCCCCAACCATCAGAAGCCTCGGGAAATGCCCAGCCTCTGGCACAGAATGCTGTCTCTCACTTTGAGATGGCACAAAAATGCTTGGTCAAACCATGTGACCCAGTTTTGGGTTTGGAGGCTGTGGCATTTAGAGCCCCAGGCCTACCTGAAGCTGGCTCCAAGCCGTTCTCCAAAGCCCCATCTCCTCCGCAAACCACAGACCCTGGGCTGTAAGGGACAATGATGCCCCATTTTCCTTTTCACTGGTTATTTTGGGAGGCTGGGTGACAAAGTAGGAATAAGCGTGACCTTCAACTCAGACCAACCGGCGTCCGATCCCTGCAGGACCACTCACTGGTCAGCAGTGACCTTGATGTCATCTCAGCCTCAGTTTCCTCAAAAGTAAAAACGGAGATAATAGCCCTTCTCTTACAGAGTCATCCAGAGGGCTGGGAACCATGTCCCCAGAACACCAGAGTGCGGCGCCTGGACTCAGCCGACCTGTGCAAATGTTAGCTGTTGGCAGGACCACAACACAAACAGCCCCTGGTCATTTCATGTTGCAAACTCACATCTGATTAGGTTTATATATTTATTTTTCTTTGCAACAGGGTTTGGAAGTGCAAACAATGTGGCCAGTTGCAATCTTTCCAGAAGCCTCGAGGAGTTCCCAGACATTCTGGGTGGGCTGCTCCCCCAACCCCTCACCTCCAAGGCTTTTAGGGTGCTGACCCATCAGGCACTATCAGGCCCAGACTGGCCTCCAGGGATGGCAGAGGACACTCTGTTTCCTGGAACGTGGGCCATGTGACATTGAGCTGGCCTCTGGCACATGGCGATGTTGAACTTGGAAACGGATGCCGTGCTCTGGGAGGCTCAGAGGGCCCACCCAATCCCAGCTGACCTGCAAGTTGCTGGGTGCAGAGCCTCAGGCACCTTCCCACACAGGCCCGACGCCAGTCCTGAGCAGCGGTCGCTGCCCAGAGAAGGAGGTGCTGTGGCCAGGCTCAGTGGGTAGACACAGGCCTTGCAGTCAGGAGGCTGGATTCTGGATTTGGCTTTATCCAAACCAGCTCAGGGGCCTTAGGCATATCCCCAGCCCCTCTCTGAGACCCAGTGTTCTTATCTGTAAAATGGGGCTGTTAATCTAGATTAGAGTTTTTATCAGCTATAGGTAGAATTCTCCCTCACCTCAACTGTTTTAAAAAACAACAAATAAATAAAATAGGTGAAAGCAAAAGACGGTTCAGGCAGAAGAGAGTGTGGTGCTGACACCCTCACTTTCCACTGTTCTTTCCTCCTGGCCTGTGGCCTCTGTGACCCTCTAAGGCTGCGGTTCTCAACCTGTGGGTCATGACCCACAGGAACTGTGTTATTAAAGGGCCGTGGCATTAGGAAGGTTGAGAACCACTGCCTAAGAATCCCTCAGTAATCTATGAGCCTGCACCCTGGAGTCATATGAGCCTTTCTTCCAGCTACAAATTGAGCTGAGCACCCACCAGGTGCCAGGAACTATTCTAGGACCTGGGGATACTAGAAAGACAAGGTCCCTATTCTTTCAGATGCCTAGAGGTGGCAGAGACTAAAAATACATGCTATAGAGGGGATAAGGGCCATGAGGGGAACAGACTGCATAGTAAATAAGGTCAGGATCAAGGGGTGTTACTTCTAGGAGGGTCATATGGGTGGAGTCCTAGAAGGGCGTGAGGAAGGGAGCTCTGAGAGTGATCCAGGCAGGAGGAGTAGCATGTGCAAAGGCCCTGGGGCACAAGCCTTTGCAAACTCACATCTGGTTAGGTTTATAAATTTCTTTTTCTTTGCAACAGGTTTTAGAAGTGCAAAAAGCCTGCTCAGTGCTTTGGAAGAACAGAAGAAGCCACTGTGTCTGAGGCAGCTGAGCAGATAGGCTGAAAGGAAGAGGGGGAGCCAGTGAAGGGGCTGAATCCCAGTGGCAGGTCAGGTGTAATGGCTTGCCTCATAATGTGACCTTGGAAGTAGGGTCTTTGCAGGTCAACGAAAATGTCTTTACAAGAAGAGGGGGGCACAGAGACACGGGGGGAAGGCCAGGGGACAGAGCAGAGACTGGAGCAATGCGGTCACATGCCCAGGGGCAGGGGACCCCCAGCAGCTGGGAGAGGCAGGAAAGATCCTCCCCACCCAGCCTACAGAGGGAGCACACCCTGCCAACACCTTGCTTTTGGACCTCTGGCCCCCCGAACTAGGAGAGAACAGATTTCTGCTGTTCCAGAACACCCAGTTTGGGGTGCTTTGTCACAGCAGCCCCAAGATACTCTATACCTAGGGGAGGGACTTTGGTTTTACTCGGGCAGGGAGGCCCATGAGGACTGCGCACATGGACATGGCATGATCTGATGACATCACACTTACATCATGCTGCCCATCCTGTCTGCCTGGGGTCCGTGTGTTCTTGAATTAAACAGATGTGAACTGATCACCTCCCACTCCAGCCTCCTAGCCTCGTAGAGAAAGAGAAGAACCGCTCATGGCCTCAAGTGACACACACCTGCTAAGCCACACATGTCCCAAGGGCCCCTCACTCTGTGGGAGGGTGACCAGGGCCTTGCTGGAGGGCAGAGACTGGGCCACCCCCTCTGCGTACACCCAGTCCCCTCCAGAGGCCCCAGCCCCAGTAACAGCAGCTTGATGGATCACTGGCCCTGACTGGTTTTCCCTGTTGTCTTGAAGTTTCCCAGACAGATTTCTCCTCTGAAAATTTAGAGCCTGTCATTATCCATCTGAGAACCTGTAATTTTTTTTTAAAGGAACAAAACCCCAAAAGAGAAATGAGTCAGTCTAGCCGGCTGTAAGCCCAGGAATGGGGGCAAGCTCACCCATAGATAGACTCAACAGGCATTGACCGAGCACCGTCCATTTGCCAGGTGCTGCACTAGGTACCACCACAAACAGCTCTTCAGTTGAGTGACATTTGGCTGAATGTATACGATTTGTGAAAAGCCCTTCCAGAAAGGTACGAAGGCCTAATAACAACCTGAAATAACTGCTGGGTACCCAGCAGAAAGTGCATGTGCTCCCAAGATAGGCCTCACAGCCTGTAATCCCAGCACTCTGGGAGGCAGAGGCAGGTGGATCGCCTGAGCTCATGAGTTCAAGACCAGCCTGAGCAAAAGCAAGACCCTGTCTCTACTAAAAATAGAAAAACTAGCTGGAGTTGTGACAGCTGCTTATAGTCTCAGCTATTCTTGAGGCTGAGGCAGGAGGATCGCTTGAGTCCAGGAGTTTGAGGTTGCTGTGAGCTATGATGCCATAGCACTCTACCCAGGGCGACTGAGTAAGATACTGTCTCAAAAACATAATAAAATAAAAGACCACAGGGAAGTTCAGAGAAAACAGGGTGAGATAATGCTGGCCTGCCCTGCAAGGCCCCTGTGAATGCTACATTCTGGGAGCTGCCAAAGCTTGGCCATCTGTGAAATGGTGGTGACAACTGTCTGCCCGGGACTTTGAATGGCAACCAAAAACCTCCCACAGGGTCTGCGCAGGGACCCCTTCAGACAGAGAGCTCACTGGCCCAATGCTCAGCACCCTACCTACCCTGGCCGTGGCTGCACAGAGGAGTAAGGACCATGAGGCCCAGCTGCCCGGGGGACACAGGCCCTGGCTCTGGCTCTGCTGCTCCCTGCAGCCTCGTGTGACATGACTTGATCCAGCAGGTTCTGTTATGATTCCTGCTGCACCGTCCCACTCAGTGCCCTGGCACCGATCACAAGCCTTGGGTCAGATGTCCATTTTCCAGTATTTTCTTTCTTTTTTTTTTTTTTTTTGAGACGGAGCTGTCCCCCTGGGTAGAGTGCCATGGCGTCACAGCTCATAGCAACCTCTGACTCCTGGGCTCAAGCGAGTCTCCTGCCTCTGCCTCCCAAGTAGCTGGGACCACAGGCACCCGCCACAACGCCCGGCCACTTTTTGGTTGCAGCCATCATTGTTGTTTGGCGGGCCTGGGCTGGGGATTCGAACCGCCACCTTAGGTGTATGTGGCTGGCGCCTTAGCCGATTGAGCCACAGGCGCCGAGCCATTTTCCAGTATTTTCGTTGCAAATTTCCAATGACTGGTGGCGTAAAGCTGAGCATTTGCCTGTATGTCAGAAGACATGAGGGGGAGGAGGAGGAAGTGAGCGGCACTCAGGGCCTGCTACATGAGGGGCCCCAAGGGCCACTCTGCCCTTCCAAGCTACAAAGGATACGAGGACACCCAGACTCAGTGACCTGCCACTGCTCGCCCTGGGCCCCAGGCCCTGCATGGGTGGTTGGGATTCTGCCTGACTTATAATCTCTGTTACTTGGGGACATAGTAGGGGATGCTGTGGCCATTTAGAGGTGGGGACATCAGGGCCCAAGGTCATTAGATAACAGCTCAGTGTCAGAGGCTGAGCCCAAGCTACAGCGGCTCAAGAACTGGCAGTCCTGGACATCTCCCCACCCCATGCCGCACAGCATCAGCCTTGTTGGGCATTTTGGGGGACATTGAGAAGCCACGTCCTCACTGGTGGCTGCTACGGCATCTGCCAGAGGGGCTTAGATGGCCGAGCCCACACCACCCCCACTAATGCCAGTTAAGACATCCTCCACGGTAAAGGTGGTTGTATAAACACAGCAAGGAGGGACAGGGATTGTCCCTAGGCCCCAGGAATAAATGCCATCTGTCTCTGGACAGCAGAGGGGGTCCTCTCCTACAGGGTTGGGAGCACTGAGGGCATCCCTTCTGGTTACCACTGACTCAAGTGGCAGCTCATCCAATATTTAGACTCAGTAACACCCTCAGCCACACTCTGCTGGGTGGGGCAGGCAGGGTTACTGAGCCTGGGTTCAGCCCCCCACACTCCGTGGTCCAGAGGAAAGGTCTATCAGGGCAGCTGGTCCCATTGTGGATGGTGACCCCTGAGGAGCCCTGGGTGGATCAGGATGGGGGAATGGAACGTCTGGGGTTCCATTCCTCCATCTGCTGGGAAGACCACTGGTTGTTCTGTGGCCCCTCTACTGAGGACTTTGCCTGCCCTTGCAGGTGGCCTGATCTAGACTGAGTGCTGACCTCCACTGCCCCCTACTGGTCATCTGGCCACAAATTGCCCTGTCCCATCCCTTCCCTTCTGTGAGCCTGGGCATCACCTCCTTCCAGAGTAGAGGGACCCCAAATCCAAGGCTGCTATAGGGCTCATGGCCAGAGAGAGAGAGAGAGAGACCCTAGACTGGAAGTTGGGAGGTGTAGCCCCCAGCTCTGCTTATCCCATGTGGTGACCATTGGTCACATGTGGCTAGGGGAGCCCTAGAAACGTGCTCTGGGTGGGCGAGACATACCCTGGGAGCTCCACCTTCCCAGTTCTACCTTCCCCACACTGGATTTCGAAGACTCAAGGAAAAAGCAAGTTTTGAACAATTCCATATATTGATGACATGTTAAAACCATATTTTGAATATATTGGGTTAAAAAGATAACATATTAAAATAAAGTTCACCTATTTTTCTATTTGTAAAATGTTGGGCCGGGGTGGATTGCTCCTGGTGTTTCCTAACTCAGCCACAGACCTTAGTGGGGCCTCTGCTTTGTCCTGGGACACACGGCAGATTTCTGAACTGAAAACACTGACCAGTTTCCCCAAACCAGGCAAATGAATCCTGGACGTTCCTGTAACGGCAGCAAATGACATAAGCAGGTTTGCGACTTGATCAACACAGGAGGCCCGAAGACTCTTAGCGAGTAAGGAAGGGTCCCCAGGATGGCTCTGTCTTCTCTGCCACAGTCCTGGAAGACACACAAGAAACAGAGAACTCTGGTCCTGCCCTCGGGGAACCTGGGAAGGTAGAACTCCCAACATAGCAGGAGGAAAACGCACGCCTAGCCTACAGCTCGCTGCAGATGCCCCAGGCTGGCTGGCGGGCACCTTGGAGGCATGCCGGGGCAGGCCCGTTTTCAGGAAGGAGTTGGGAGAGGACTAGGAATACGCATGCACACACAGGTGCAGGGGACTGTGAGGCAGCCAGTCTGGCCTCCTCCAAGGCCTGCAGCCTCACCAGGCCCCCCTGTGCCTAACATCCCTGCATTGGTCCCCTGCTGTCCTGCACCCATGCTGGGCCAGGCGACAGGAATGATCACCCAGTGCAGTGTAGTGTAAAGAACCCTCCAAAGGATTCCTGTGGCACCAGCTGGCGTTTCCTTTTCTCCGCCTTTCTTCCTCCCCTCCCTTGGTTCCATGGGGTCAGTCTCTCTTCTTTTTTTTTTTCTCTCTCTCCTCCTTACACACACACACACACACAGAGCCGAGACCAGTGCAGTATTATTCCATCGCCCCAGGACCTGTTCACACACCTTGATCCCCAGTCTCCCAAACCACCCCCACCATGGGTGCATGGGAGGGTCAGCAGGCCCAGGCAGAGGCCTTGTGAGCAGCCCAGTAGCTCCTAGCAGCTCCCATGGACCCTCCCCACAGCTGCCCTGACTGCCCAGACATTGGACTCACTTGAGCTGGCCCAGAATCCTTGGCCAAGGCCTTGCCCCCACCCACAGCCTGATCTGTGTCCGGCTGGCCCAGGGTGACCAGTGGGGCAGGAAAACCTCTCACGGCAAAGGGCAAGGAGGGGGCAGGAAGGGGAACTGGGGCGGGGGTGGAATTATGCTGTTTGGCTTCCTTAGAGCCGACATGAAAGGGGCCTGTTGTCCACCAGGGAGAAGGCCAAGATAGCCTGGCCTGGGCCCAGTCCGTCCCAGGACTTCCACGAGGGTGGTCTCCGGGAAGGGGCAGCCCTCCCCAGACATGGAATCACATGGGATGAGGTCAAACCAGGTGTCTGGGGGCTGTGAAGAAGAAATTCAGGGCAAGGGGTATCTCCCAAGGACAGGCGGGGCAGGCTGTTGGCTCCGTGCAGGCACCATGGAAGGATGGCTGTGCTAACGTAACTCTAGCTGCACAGCAGCCCCCCGGGGCAGGGCCACCCCCTTCCTGGAGATGGGAGCCAGAGCCAGACACCTCCTGAGGTCCGTGAACAGCAGGGCCCCACCTTTTCCCTCCTAAGAAAGTCCCCCAGAGGTCCCCCAGAGGTCCCCCAGGATTCACTCCTGCTGTGGACGACGGGTGTGGCTCATCCTGTGGATGGGGGGTGTCAGCCCTCAGGTGGCTCCTTCTCTTTCAGGGAGGTCCCCCAGAGACCTGCACCCCAGCTGGCCCTGACACCTGCTTCGCCCCCTGCCTGGACAACAACAACACTCCCCCACCTCAAGGCCTCAGCCGCCCCCTTCTGAGGGACCATGTCAACCCAAATGGACAAGACATCCTCCTCTTCCTTTCTGTTGTACTAGGATGAGTAGCGTCCCCCCTAAAATTCACTTCCTCCCAGAACCTGCCCATGTGACCACCTGGAGAGACAGACTTTGCAGATGTGGTCAAGTTACGACGAGGTCATACTGGAGTGTGAGGGGCCCTAAATCCACTGGCTTATAACAAGAGGGAGATTTGGGGACACAGAGAGGAGGCTGCGTGGAGATGGAGGCAGAGTGGTGCCACTTCAAGCCAAGGACACCTGGGGCCTGGGGAAGCTGAAGGGGCAGGGAGCTTCCTCCAGCCTCTGAAGGGAGCAGGGTCCTGCCAACGCCTTGCTCTTCAGCTTCTGGCCTGCGGAACCAGGAAAGGTTCCATTTCTGTGGTCTCAGGCCCTGCAGTGTGTGACACATTGTCACACCAGCCCTAGGACACTCACACCTGCCCCATTCACTGTGTTGGCCCCTCTCACGGGCTTGGGGTCCCCTCCCTATAAGAGGATCATAATGATGGGGATGGGTTGGACATTCTGAGGCGCTCCCGAGGAGCTGGGGGTGACAGGGCAGCAGGGGAGTCTAAGCATTCCAACCCCGCCCCAGGCAGTGGGGGTCCATGTAGGGCAGCCCAGGCCTGGAGTTCAGGTCAAACTGGCCCAGCCAGTCCAGGAGCACTGAAGCCTCTGAATACAAGGATGGTGGTAAGAAGCTGAGGCTAGTATGGCACCGAGGGGCCACATGTCACCAACCTGGGAGAGGGCTTTGCAAACCCCATTCATGCACACGGACCCTGGGGTCTGTCATGAGAATGGCTCGTGCTGGGGCACAGCTCAGAGAGTGTGTCCCCCTCACCAGGGCTGCAGAGCGGTGGCATGGAATTCAGGCAGACAGGACAGACGTCCCAGTGCCATAGGAGAGCCACTGAGCCTGGGCACCTGCCAGAGGGGCTCTAGCTAAAGACCCCTCTACACATACCAAAGCAGAAGGCCAGAGCAAACATGAAGAGAAATGGAGAAGAATCTGGAAACTGAGCCTCCGGGAAGGCAAGTCACCAGCACCCCTTCTCTCCCTCTTTGAAGTTCCAGGACAGTGAGGTGGGCCAGGAGCTGGAAGGGACTATAGCCCAGGTCCTTCTGTCCCCAGCAGCCCTCTCCCGTGGTGGCCACAAGAGTGGTTTGCATCAGAGCTGGCTTTGGTTTATGAAAGTTAGGGTTACCCCCACCCTTCTGCTCCTGTAGACGCCCATCCTGTCAGCGGAGACCGCAGCCCCACAGAGGGGACGACACACACTCTCTGCACCTGGACTCTCCCCTCTGTGCCAGCGCTGGTGTCGGGGGAAATGGGCCCCAGCTCTTCTACGTGGGCGACCCCAAGTACTGGGGGCATCCTTTGGACCTTGGAACCTGGCGGAGCAGGCTGCCCTTCCTCTCACAGTCCCCACAGCTGTCACATACCCTGCCTGCTGGAAGACAGGAGAATCCTCCCTGACAGACCATGGCCATGTCTGCCAGCCGCAGAGGAGGTGCAGCCTGGGTTATATTTAGCCTCAAATTGGTCCTGCCTGCTGGGTGCTGGAGGATGCACATAGGGGAGGGGGAGCCCTGCTGGACACCCCACCCACGGCCTTCCACTGTTCAGGGCTTTGGCTGCTCACTGCCTTACAGCCCGGGGGAGGGGGTGTGTGTGCACAGACCCTGGAGCCACGTTCTCTGGAACCCTGAGTGTTACAGGGTATGGGTGGGCATAGGCCAGAGGCCATTCTGCATACCCTCCACTGCAGCCCCTCACTGGCTCTCCCTCCCTTCCTCTCTCCTTCCCAGACAGCCCAAGATGGTGCCCGGGGTGGTGCAGGGTGGCACAGAGGGAAAAAGAACAAACACCTAGGACAGGTGGGATAGGGAGGTGAGAGGGTCTGGAAGAGGTGGGAGATGGGGAGGACAGGAGAGAAAGGCTGATCCCAGCCTCCCAGTAAAGGAAGGCAGACGACAGCAACATTAACGACAATGACAGCTTAATAAAAATAGCCTTGTCTTAAGTACCACCAGCTGGTTCACACTTATCAACGCACAGAACTTCACAACCATCCACTGGGTTAGCCCTGGCTACTGTTCCCTTTTTCCAGATGGGCAAAGTGAGGCTCACAGCAGTTACAGACCCCAGAGCTGAGAGTGTTGCCAGGGATCCATGGGGAGCCCAGTCACACACCCCTCCCGGGTCTTCCCGTGCCACCCCGGCACACTGGACTAGATAGGGGTATGGGGGGGCACTGGCTGGAGCAGCTGGTGGGGGCAGCTGGCAGGAGGCACAGGCCAGCACGGAGCCCGGCAGCCCCAGCTGAGCACCAGGCGGGTCAGGGGTGAGGCCGTGCTAAGTGGCTTATGCCTGGGCTCGGGGCCGACTGACAGGCGGCTGGATTAACAAAGACGCGCTCTGTTCCCGGGCAGGTCATGTGGAAAGCACAGCCTAGACCCCTGTCACTTCTCCTTTTTTATTTTTTTGTAAGAAGGGATGTTTGTTCCTGAGCCCCAGGCGGAGGGGAGGGGGCGCCTGCCACTCTGCCAGCTGTAGCCACATCAGCTGCTGCGTGTACAATGGGTGATTCTCAGCCGTGTCCACCCCTCACCCCAAAACCCCAAGCCCAGGCCGCCAGCCGGCCCAGTCACAGGGCTCAGCCTGCTGCCCGGCTTTGCAGCAGAGCTACTCTCCTAAGTGCCAGCTCGGAGACAGCAGCTGAAAATGGATCATTAGCCCCAAATGGCGTCTGCAGAGAAGGGGGCAGCAGGGAGGGGGACAGGCCTGGCACCGCAGAAGCTGCTCCCAGCCAGATCGCAGGAGGGCTGCGGAGGGCATGTAACATCCTGTCCAGCTGGGATCACGTGCTGCCACGATGCCGTTTTAGATACACTGGCTTAAATGAAATATAGTCTTTTTAGCTTTTTTAGAGACAGGGTATTGCTCTGTCACCCAGGTTGGAAGATAGGGATGCAATCACAGCTCACTGGAACCTTAAACTCCTGGGCTCAAGTGATGCTCTTGCCTCAGCCTTCCAAAGTGCTGGGATCATGGGCGTGAGTCACCTGACCAAAATATATTCTTAAAATTAATCCCATCTGTTTCTTTTTAAATCTGACTTAATTACAAATTAAAATTATAACTAAAATTATATATCTAGTTGGCATTTTATTTCCACTGGGAAGCCCAGGTCTGGGGTCTTGCTAATCTGTATCTGCAGTGTCCCCCTTAGAAGCCTGTCAGAAATGCAGCTTCCCAGGCCCCACCCAGTCCTATGGGATCGAGTCCAGTTCCCAGGCCAAGTCCAGAGCCCCACACAGCTGTATTTGTGACGTGTCACCAAATGGAATCAGGTCTCCTGCACATCTGAGCTCCTGAAAAGCCCCAAGTCCCTGGAGATGTCTTGTTTGCCATCATCTGAGACAGTGCAGTCTCCACCCAGGAGAGATTTCTGTGGGTCATAGTAGCAGCAAGGTATGACCTGAGAAGGCTGAACTTGACCTGGTCTCTCCAAAAGAGTGTCTGGTCCAAATCTCTCCGATTTAGGTTAATTGGAGGGAAACAGCCTCACAGCATTTAAGAATTGGTTACTAAGAGCTTTCCACAGGCAAAGAACTTAAAAAATATGTTACTCTTGGCTGGTCATGGTAGCCAATGCTTGTAATCCCGGCACTCTGGGAGGTCGAGGCAGGTGTATCCCTTGAGTTCAGGAGTTTGAGACTGGCCTGAGCAAGAGCAAGACCCTGTCTCTACTAAAAATAGGAAAAATAACTGGGTGTGGTGGTGAGTGCCTGTAGTCCCAGCTACTGGGGAGGCTGAGGCAGGAGGATCACTTGAGCTCAGGCATTTCAGGTCAAACTCTGCCCTCCAGCAGGACAAAGAGAGACATCTCAAAATAAATAAATAAACAAACAAAGTTTATTTTTTGGGATATATACAACACGAAGCCAGCCTTCCCTCCCAGAGATCTTTCTGGGGGTTAGTTCTAACAAATAGATAAGAAAGATTTCCTGCTAAGAATCAATGGCAGTAGGTGTATTGGAAGTTGCTTTTGAAGTCCCCAAGGAGTTGGTTTTCTCAAGCAGTTTAACAAAAGTCTTCTGAATACTTGTTTGTAATCAGCATTCTGCTCTGTGGCTTAAAATGCATGCTGATATTTGAGGCATTTCTAGGCCAGAGAAGCCAGGAGCTTTCCTGTTTTGATCTTGTGTCTTAAGAAGTAAAATGTATTCTCTATCTTGGCTGCCCCAAAGGCTGTTTCAGGGGCCTCCCAGAGGCTGAACTCCAGGGGTGGGGTGGGGGTGGGGGCATGGTACGGTGGTAAAAGTTAGGCTTTCCTGGTCCCTGGCTCTCCCCGCTGAGATACCAGCTCTGTGGTCTTCAGATCTGGGTGCTCCTTTCAGACATCTCCTTGGAATGTAGGGAGCAAGTGGCTCTATGTTTACTCCGAGTAGAAAGAAGTTGAAATGCACACACTCACTCGTGGTCTCTCTGAAGTTCACAGCTAAATCCCACCCATGAGCCACACCTGACCCCTCTCCTGCCCTGGTGGAAGCTGTCCACGTTGCCAGCACAGTGCCCAGGAGGAAATACCCAAGTCCTTCCCTGGGTTTCAAGAAGCTGCCACGTGGCAGTGCACCCCTGTTGTCCCTGCTCCTTGGGAGGCTGAGGCTGGAGGATCGTTTGAACCCAGGAGTTTGAGTCCAGCCTGGGCAACATACTGACAGATTCTGTCTTTGAAACAACGACAGATCTGCTGTAAGCTACCGGCTTCAGAGCTGGATCCAAACTTCCAAAACTAGGGGTTGATGCTAAGAACAGCAAATTAACTGTGCCCAAGGAGAGGTCTGACCTTTGCCCTTGGCTCCTAGGAGGTGACTCGTAAGCCCTAGAATGTCCTGCTTGATTAAGAGCATCTGGTTTACCTGGGCCCTAGACTGCACCAGATAGACTATGGTAACGATGAGATTTGTGGGGGGCCTCTGGAGGGGCTGGGGTTTAAGGCCAGCCACATGGCTGTCAGCCACATCTATGTGACCGAGCCCCAAGTAAGACTCTGAACACCGAGGCTTGGGGCAGTTTCTCTGGTTGGCAATACCCATGCGTGTTATCACACATTACTGTCGTGAGAATAAGTGGAAACTCCACCTTTGGAGCCCCCACCCCCACCCCCGCACCCGACCCCGGACTCTGTTCTGTGAATCTCTCCCCTCGGCTTTAATCTGCATCCTGTAATAACAAACTGTGACTGTGAGTATGAAAGTTTCCCCCTTGGAATTCTGAGTCCTTCCAGCAAATTATTGAACCTGAGGGCAGCCTTGGGGACTCCCTGAACTTGGCATTTGTCTCAGAATTGGAGGTAGTCTTGTGAGCTTGAACTCCGCAGGTGGTTAAACCAGAGGGAACACACACAAGAAAAGAAATAAGACAGATCTGTTGGCCACCAGCAAGAAGCATCCAGATCGGGCAGGAAATAGTCCTGCTTCTCCATAGTGCAAACCATTCCAAGGCCCTCAGAGACCGCCCCGTCAGAGGATGAGTGACACCTGACCCCCCCCACTCCACTCCACCACTGGGGCAGGCAGCCTGTGTGGTCTGAGCACAGAACACTGCCCAGACTCTCCTGCTGGCTTCCCCTGTGGACACCTGCTCTCCTGCCCACACCTGTCTTCACCAGCTCTCACCTGCAGAGTGCAGGGGGCCCCAGGCTGATGCTCAGGGCTGCATCCCACATGACTATATGGTTGGAGCTGAGTTTCGATACAAACTTTTTACCCCCAAGCAGAGCATATGTCCTAGTGTCTAAGGGGTAGGGGTATGGGTCACCAGAAAGCACAGGACTCAGGCCTGTACCCTTCTCCCTCTGTGAAGAACTGGTGCGAACCACTTGGGTCCTCTAAAAGGCCACTCTCCTCTCTGGAAAATGCCTAGTCCAACAGCCTCTCTGCTGACTCCACAGGTCTCTCAAACCTGCCTTAGTCTGGCTGTGACCAGAGCCAGAGGTAGCCACTTTCTTGTTGATTTCCAATTGCTACGTATGGCTAGGCATGGTGGCACACACCTGGAGTCCAGCACCTTGGGAGGCTGGGGAAGGAGGATGGCTGAGCCCAGGAAGTGGAGGCTGCAGGGTCCTGTGACTGAGTCTATGAATAGTTGCTGCACTCCTGCCTGGGCAACATAGCAAGACCCTGTCTCTGAAAGAACAAAAGATTGCTAGAAATTTCCTTTTATAGGGCGGCGCCTGTGGCTCAAAGGAGTAGGGTGCTGGCCCCATATGCCAGAGGTGGTGGGTTCAAACCCAGCCCTGGCCAACAACTGCAAAAAAAAAAAAAAGAAAGAAAGAAAAAGAAAATTCCTTTTATAGAGTTAAAATCTTTCTCATGCAACTTCCACCCACAGTCCAAGGGGAGCCATTGCCTTCGACCAGAATATATCTATACTTAGCTCTCAACCCAACTCTTGCAACCTATAGAAATGGCCATTCTCCCCACACTTGTGCAGCTCCAATTCCCTCCACTTGTTCTCCAGCGACATGGCTTCTAGCACTTGCTGCCCTGTGGGGTCAGTGTTCCAAAGGGCCAACACTGCCCCACAGTTGTCCTCCCTGAGCTGGGAGCACCAGGAAACGAGGCTGGCTGGGAACATAGTCAGGGCTGGAGGGCTCTTCAAGGAAACTGGAGGCCAGTAGGTTTTTGGAGGAAGGTTCTCTTTTTCTAGAGCAGCATTTCCTAACCCTGGCTGTGCACCAGATCACCAGGGAGACTCTGAGAGGCTCAGATGCCACAGGTCCATTGGCAGTTCAGCTTCGTGGGTCTGCGGCAAGGCCGGCGTGTCAGCATTTTGCTGAAAGCTCCTCTGGTGATTCCCACATGCAGCAGTGCAGACCCCTGCACCAGCCCTGGGGTCGGGGGGCATCTTGGAGACCAAGCCCACCAGGACAATCTGAAGCCCAGGGCAATTTATTTTGCTTCCTATAGTGAGAGGCACACACTCTGGGGGGCTGGGAGGGCGTCTTATACAGATTGAGCTGGGCAGCTGGTGGCCCAGGCAGGCTCCTGACCGGACTGGGGCTTGGACTGGGTGGTCCTTACAAGGCTTTAAGGAAGTGGGTTGGATGTTGTCCTAAAGCAGGGACCATTTGTTGACGGACTATTTTAATTTTTTTCTAGGAGGTCAGAAAGTTGAAGCAAGGTTAGAATCGTCACTGGCAAGTGGGCAGTAATGAATGATGCTCGATGGAAGAGGGGGAGGCTGAGTCATTTAGTGGTTGCACAGCGACCTTGGCATTGTCTTGTTCCAGAGGTGGAATGGGAAGTCCGGTCCGCCTTCCACAAGCATTGCTGATGTTCAGGCAGCCGGCAGGCGGTGTCTCACTCTCTCCACTGACACCAGGTCTGGGAGACTCAAGGTAAAGGGATACGCCCCATGGCAGCTGACCTTGGGGCTTTTCAGTCCTGAAAGACCCCTCTCCCAGCACTTCCTTTCCTTTCTGAAGCCACAATCCTGGGCCCTCTCTGGGCATGGATGGCTGAGCTGGGCACCTGGTGCCTCTAAAGGGCCCCTCCCCACCAGGCTGGGCAGGAGGATAAAACGGCATGACACCAGGCGGGGAGTCCTTCCCGCTCTGCACCACTCCATTCCTCTTCCTGGGACTCAGTTTCCCCATCATAAAATGAGAAAGGTGTCTCCGTCTCCAAGGTCCCTCTTTGTTGCGATATTCCGTGACATTGGGCTTCTGGC
>CAUYQV010037668.1:0-13443 GCA_963574575.1 Galagoides demidoff
GGCGCCTGTGGTCCCAGCTACTTGGGAGGCGGAGGCAGGAGACTTGCTTGAGCCCAGGAGTTGGAGGTTGCTATGAGCTGTGATGCCATGGCACTCTACCCAGGGGGATAGCTTGAGGCTTCGTCTCAAAAAAAAAAAAAATGACAGGAGAAGTTTTAAAGCATATCAAACTGAATAATGAAAAAATAAAATAAAATACAGGCAAGCCAAATTACAAATTTGGTTCCAGACTACCACAATAAACTGAATATTACAATAAAGTCAGTTGCACAAAATTTTTTGGTTTTGCAGTGCATATAAAAGTTATTTTGGCAATGTATTATAATCTATCATATGTACAATAGCTTTGTGTCTGCAAAAAACTATATATATATCTTCTTAAAATACTTTATTGGCCAGGCATGGTGGCTCATGCCTGTAATCCTAGCACTCTGGGAGGCCAACGTAGGTGGATTGCTTGAGCTTCAGGAGTTTGAGACCAGCCTGAGCAAGAGTAAGACCCTGTCTCTAAAAATAGCTGGGCCTTGTGGAGGGCGCCTGTAGTCCCAGCTACTTGGGAGGCCAAGGCAAGAGAATCACTTGAACCCAAGAATTTGAGGTTGCTGTGAGCTGTGACACCATAGCAGGGTGACAAAGTGAGACTCTGTCCCCAGAAGAAATAAAAAAATAAAATACTTTATTGCTAAAAAATGCTAACAATCATCTGAGCCATCAGAAAGTCATAGTTTTTTTGCTGGTGAAGGGTCTTGCCTCAGTGTTCATGGCTGCTGACTGATAAGGTTGGTGGTTGCTGAAAGTTGGGGTGGCTGTGGCAATTTCTGAAAATAAGGCAATAATGAAGTCTGCCTTGTTACTTGACCCTTCTTTTCACAAAATATTCCTCTGTAGCACACAATGCTGTTCAATGGCATTTTACCCAGAGTAGAGCTTCTTTCAAAATTGGAGTCAGTCCTCTCAAACTGCTTTACCAGTCAAATTTACGGGGTGTTCTAGATCTTTTGTTATTTCAAAACTGTGGACAATCTTTCCTAGGAGTAGATTCCACCACAAGAAACCGCCTTCTTTGCTCATCCCTAAGAAGCAACTCCTTATCTGTTCAAGTTTTATCGTGACATTGCAGCTATTCGGTCACATCTGCAGGCTCCACCTCTAATGCTAGTTTTCCTACTGTTTCCGTCACATCTGCAGTTATTTCCTCCACTGAAGGTTTGAACTCCTCAGAGTCATCCATGAGGTTGGAATCATGTTCTCCCAAACTCCTGTTACTGTTGATATTTTGGCCTCCTATGAATTACAAATATTCTCGATGGCATCTGGAATGGAGAATCCTTTCCAGAAGATTTTCAATTCTCTATGCCCAGATCCATCATAGGAATGACTGTCTTTGTAGCAAAAGCCTCATGAAATGTAGCTCTCAAATGGAGTATAGGTGGCTGTAATAAGACTTGAAAGTATTAGTCCCAGATCCATGGAATACAGAATGTGCGTTGGGTTAGCAGGCATGAAAACCACATCAGTCTCTGTGGTTTTCTCCACCAGAGCTCTTGGGTGATCGGATGCATTGTCAACACGCAGTAATATTTTGAAAGGAGGCTTTTTTTCTGAGAAGCAAGTCTCACAGTGGGCTTAAAATAGCAAACTGTACCATAAACGGATAAGCTTTGTTGTTCCATTTATAGAGTGCAGGCAGAGTAGACTCAGCATGATTAATTCATAAGGGCCCTGAGAGTTCTGCAATGGTACATGAGCACTGAGTTCAGCTTAACGTCACCAGCTGTCTCAGCCCCTCATAAGAGACCCGGCCTGTCTTTTGAAGATTTGAAGTCAGATATGACTTCTCCTCTTTAGCTATGAAAGTCCTAGATGGCATCTTCTTCCGACAGAAGGCTGTTTCGCCTACATAGAAAATCTGTTGTTTAGTGTAGCCGCTTCCATCAATTATCTCGCCAGAGCTTCTGGATCCCTTGCTGCAGCTTCTCTGTCAGCACTTGCTGCTTTCCCTTCCACTTTTATGTTATGGAGACGGCTCCTTTTCTTTCTTTCTTTCTTTTTTTTTTTTTTTGAGACAGAGCCTCAAGCTGTCCCTCTAGGTAGAGTGCCATGGCCTCATAGCTCATAGCAACCTCCAACTCCTGGGCTCAAGCGAGTCTCCCGCCTCCGCCTCCCAAGTAGCTGGGACTACAGGCACCCACCACAATGCCTGGCTATTTTTTGATTGCAGCCGTCATTGTTGTTTGGCGGGCCCAGGCTGGATTCGAACCCACCACCTTAGGTGTATGTGGCTGGCACCTTAGCCACTTGAGCCACAGATGCCAAGCCGATGGCTCCTTTTCTTAAAACTCAGGAACTAACTTCTGCTAGCCTCAAACTTTTCTTCTACATTTTCTTCTCTCTCAGCCAGTTGAAGAATTAAGAGCTTTGCTCTGAAATAGGCTTTGGCTTAAGGGACTGTGGTGGCTGGTTGGATTGTCTATCCAGACAACTAAAAGTTTCTCCCTATCAGCAATAAGGCTGTTTTGCTTTCTTAACATTTGTGTGTGCACTAGGGTAGCATTTTTAATTTCCTTCAAGAACTTTTCCTTTCCACTCACAGCTTGACTAGCTGTTTGGCTCAAGAGTCCTAGCTTTCAGCCTACGTGGGCTTTGGACATAACTTCCTCATTGAGCTAAACGAATTATAGCTTTTGATTAAAAGTGAGAGACGTGGGACTCTTTCTTTCACTTGAACATTTAGAGACCACTGTAGGATTGTTAACTGGTCTAATTTAGTATTATAGTGTCATGGGCAACAGGGAGGCCTGAGGAGAAGGAGAGAAATGGGGGGATAGCCAGTCAATGAATCAAAATACTCATGACACTTATTAAGTTTGCCATCTTATAGAGGCATGGTCCGCAGCACCCCAAAACAATCAAAATAATAACATCAAAGATTACTGATCACAGATAACCATAACAGAAATAATAATAATAATGAAAAAGCTTAAAATATAGTGAGAATTACCCAAATGTGATATAGAGACACAAAGTGAATATGTGCTGTTGGAAAAATGGCACCAATAGATTTGTTTGACACAGAGTTGCCATGAACTTTCTTTATGGCAGAATTTTTTTTTTCTTTGAGACAGTCTCAAGCTGTCATCCTGGGTAGAGTGCTGTGGTGTCACAGCTCACAGCAACCTCAAACTCTTGGGCTTACATGATTCTCTTTCCTCAGCCTCCCAAGTACCTGGGACATCAGGTGCCCACCATAGCACCTGGCTATTTTTATTTTTTTTTGGTTGTAGTTGCTGTTGTTTGGCAGGTCCGGGCTGGATTCGAACCCACCAACTCTGGTGTATGTGGCTGGTCTTCTAGCCACTGAGCCACAGGCACCAAGCTCAACCATGAACTTTCAATAGTATCTGCAGAGCATAATAAAGCAAAGTAAAATAAAATGAGGTACGTCTGCAGTAAAAGAAGAAGCTATGGATCAAGAATTATAGATCTCCTCGGTGCCTGTGGCTCAATCGGCTAAGGAGCCAGCCACGTACACCCAAGGTGGCAGGTTCGAATCCCCAGCCCGGGCCCACCAAACAACAATGATGGCTGCAACCAAAAAAAAATGGCCGGGCATTGTGGCGGGCGCCTGTGGTTCTAGCTACTTGGGAGGCGGAGGCAGGAGACTCGCTTGAGCCCAGGAGTTGGAGGTTGCTATGAGCTGTGATGCCATGGCACTCTACCCAGGGGGATAGCTTGAAACTCCGTCTCAAAAAAAAAAAAAAAAAGAATTATAGATCTCAAAAAAAATTTAAATAAATAATAGATCTCTGGCTCAGCCCCTATAGCTCAGTGATTAGGGCACCAGCCACATGCACCAGGGCTGGTGGATTCGAACCCAGACAGGGCCTGCTAAACAACAATGATAACAATAACAAAAAAATAGTCAGACATTGTGGTGGGCGCCTGTAGTCCCAGCTACTGAGAATTGCTTAAGCCCAAGAGTTTGAGGTTGCTGTGAGCCATGACGCCATGTACACTACCCAGGCCAACATAGTGAGACTCTGTCTCAAAAAAAAAAAAAAAATAGACCTGGCAAAATTGTTCTTCAAAAACAAAAGTGAAGGCTGGGTATGGTGGCTCATGCCTATAATCCTAGCACTCTGGGAGGGCAAGGTAGGTTGATTGCCTGAGCTCAGAAGTTTAAGACCAACTTGAGCAAGAACAAGACCCTGTCTGTAAAAACTGGCCAGGAGTCATGGCAGGAGCCTATAGTTCCAGCTACCCGGAGGCCGAGGTAAGAGGATCATTTGAGGCCAAGAGTTTGAGGTTGCTGTGACCTATGAGGCCACAGCACTCCATCCAGGATGACAAAGTAAGACTCTGTTAAAAAAAAAAAAAAGTGAAATTATGACTTTCCCAGGTAAATTTGAGGGATTTCATTACCACCCATCTTGTCCCATAAGAAACACTAACAGAGTCCTTCAAGTTGAGGCAAAGGGATGATGCCACTTAAAACCATATGGAAACATAAGACTCCCTGGTTAACAGTAAATGTATAGATAAATATAGAATCCTACAATATAGTAACACAGGCACATATATCACTTTTAAATATGGTATAAAATCTTAAGAACAGGTGATGCCTGTGGCTCAGTGGGTGGGGCACCAGCCACATACACCAAAGGTGGCGGGTTTGAACCCAGCCCCGGCCAAACTGCAACAACAACGACAACAAAAATAGCTGGGCGTTGTGGTTGGTGCCTGTAATACCAGCTACTCAGGAGGCTGAGGCAAGACAATTGCTTAAGCCCAAGAGTTTGAAATTGCTGTAAGCTATAACACCACGGCACTCTACTGAGGGCAACAAAGTAAGACTCTGTCTCAAAAAAAAAATCTTAAGAACAAAAGTTTAAAAATATTTATAAATAATTATAAATAAAATTGTATATTAATGAATACACAATTATAAAAAGACATCATCTGATTTATTAATCACATATAGGCAAGGGGGAAGGCGTGTAAAGAGTAGAATTCTTATATGCAATTGAAGCTACATCATTATTCGTTTAAAATAGATCGTTATGAAATTATTAATAGCAATGCTAATTCTTGTCTCCTGTCTGAAAGTGTGAATCTTCAATTGTCCCAATGGTCCTGAATCCTGCAACTATAATTACTCATCTGGTGATTGAGCATGAAAGGGTGGTTTTGTTTCCAGTCCAAAACCAAATTTCTGTGCAGAATTCTAGATAATGATTCTAGCTAGGGAAAGTTATGCTCTCTTTTTTTATTACTTTTCTCTAAGGAGGAGACAATGTGTCTGTAGAGAAATCTAATTACAATTTTCTTTGCCTTTTTTGAAAAGGGACAGATTTCTCACTAATTCCTCTGTGGAGACACACAGATGTAAAAGAACAGGAAAACCAGTACGCAAGCGAGCAAGCAGGTTTTCCAAATTAAGGGGCTTAACTACCACATGTTACTCATAAAAATAGATTGTCATAGTATTAAAATATCTTATGGAATTGTAAGGGTGACAAAAAAAATCTATAGTATATAAATGCTACTGTTTGAATATTGTTTGCCCCTGTGAACATGTAGTCCCCAGTGAAATGGTGTTGAGAGTGGTGGGACTTTTAAGAGGCATTTGGGTCACGAGGGATCTACCGTGATGAAGGGAGTGAACTCTCACTTTTCAGGGACTGGGTCATTTGCTGTGAGAGTGGATTGTTAGGAAGCAAGGTCGCCCCTCAATGTTTCCTTTCTTTTGCACATACCCGCTTGCTGCTCTGACGTGCATTCTCGCTGTGTGACACCATCTGCCATGTTAGTACACAACATGAGGTCCTCACCAGATGCAGCTTCCTGATCTTGAACTTCCCACCCTCCAGGATCATAAGCTGAATAAACATCTTTTCTTTACAAATTACCTGGTCTTACTTCTTTTATTATAGCAACAGAAAATGTATTGAGGCTATAAACACAGAGAAATGAAACAGAAATTAAAACATGTCTCTACAAAAAAATCAGTGAGGGCCAGGTGTGCTGGCTCATGGCTGTAATCCTAGCACGCTGGGAGGCCAATGCAGGTGGATCCCTTGAGCTAGAATTTCCAGACCAAGGGCGACACCTGTGGCTCAAGGCACCGGCCCCATATACCAGAGGTGACAGGTTCAAACCTGGCCCCAGCCAAAAACTGCAAAAAAAGAAAAAGAAGTTCCAGACCAGTCTGAGCAAGAACAAGACACCATCTCGAAAAACTAGCTGGGTGTTGTGGTGGGTAGCTGTAGTTCCAGGTACTTGGGAGGCTGAGGCAAAAGGATCACTTGAGCCCAGAAGTTTGAGGTTGGTGTGAGCTATGACACCACAGCACTCTACCCAGGGCAACAGAGTAAGACTCTATCTCAAAAAAAAAAAAAAAATCAATGAAACACAAAAGAAGGTGTCAAAGAAAGAAAAGAGGGACATAAAAGTACCACAAGTCATACCAAAAGCAATTAACAAAATGGCAGTAGTAAATCCTTCACCATCAGTAATTTCTTAAATGTAAATGCTATTATGAACAATTATATGCTAACAATCTCTTGGATATGACACCAACAGCACAGGCAACAGTGAAATAATGGACAAATGGGACTACATCAAACTTAAATTTTTCTGCACATCAAAAGCACAATCAAGAGAGTGAAAAGGCAGCCTATGGAATGAGAAAAAATAACCATGAATCATATCTCTGATCAAAGGCCACTATCCAGAATATATAAGGAACTTGTACAACTCAACAACAAAAAAAGCAAATAATCCAGTTTTAAAATGGGCAAAGAACTGGAGCAGACATTTCTACAAATGGCCAATAAGCACATGAAAAAACACTCAACGCCACTGATCATTGGGGATGTATGAACCAAACCCACAATGAGTTATCACCTCACACCCATCCAGATGGCCGCTACCGAAACACAGAATCCAACAAGGGCTGGCAATGACGCGGAGGAGTTGGAGCCCTCATGCGCTGTTGAAGGGGATGTAAAATGGTACAGCCATTATGGAAAACAATATGGAGATCTCTCAAAAAATTAAAAATAGAATTACCATATGATCTAGCAATTCCACTTTTGGGTACAGATACAAAAGGATTCAAAGCAGATCTCCAAGAGATATTGCACACCCATGTTTATCGCATCTTTATTCACAATAGCTGACTTTTTTTGAGTGGACCCACGTTTTGGGGGTGTTCAAAGTAATTTGGGGAAATTCAAAATGATTTCTTAACCTTTGTGTTTTTTCTCATTACATGAGATAAAAAAGATAGCAGGGGCTAGTGGCTTTTCCTTCTTGTAAGTAAGGCTCTAGTAAAATAATTTCCCTTGGAGGGCAAGCCTTTATTATGAAGGATGCTTTAGGCTTATTTCAAAATACTTACTTTTCTCCATGTGGGTGACATGAGGGCATTTTTTCCATTTTTCAATATGAAAACCCGCCGAGATTTCTGGAAGCGAAACCCACAAAAAAATGTGCCTTCCTTCTTTAAAACGAACACCCAGGAGTTTATCACTCCCCAGCTAGTTCATACTCAGCCTCCAGCACTTCATCACTATCACCATTTAAGTACTCCTGCCAGTTTATTAAAAACTGCAGAATCAATTAGTAAACACATGAGCCTGTTTCCTTTAAAAAAAAAAAAAGGAATTAAATAAACACATCTTTGGCGATGCTAATCTTTAAAAGGAGGGAACCAGTGTTACCTGTGTTCATCAAATACCCACGTGTTAGAGTGAGGAACAGGTGTACAGGAACACAACATACAATGTGTCCTTCTAGGCCCAGCCCAGCCAAGCCCACTTCAGAGCCTGTGATAACACATCCCATGATGATCTTGGGGCACCCATGAAAGAGGAAGATTACGTAGAGTTGGTCAGCAGGCAGGGAGTGGGTGGAAACCCCAGAAATAGAAACCTGTGCAGAGCCCCGGAGTGGTATCTGAGGAAAACCAGGGCCACGATGCTCCTTCAGGGGCCTTGCCTGGACCAGCCCTCCCTGCCTCGTCCCCAGACTCCAGGCTGACCCCACCTCAGCGAGACCAGCAGGCCCTGGCCCAAGGCCCCAAGCTGGAGTTCCCTGGCCTCATACATCTTAAACCTTGAATGATGAGAATTCTCAACTTCCCAAAGTGTGAGGGAAGTTAAGAAAACCTGGGAGCTCATGGTGGGGACCAAAAATTCTCCCTTCCAGTGGTAAGAAGCTCAAGTGTGAGTTTCTGAGAATTGTACCACTTGGGGGATTTGCATTTTGAGAAATGATTCCAGTGAAAAGCAGTGCTTAACCCTGCAGTCTGTAAGTTCCACAGGGACAGGGATTGTGAATTCATTTCAGGGTCCCCAGTGCCTGGCAAGCACCTGTTATCTAGAAAATATGCAATGAATAAGCGTGTTACCACGTGCTGAGGTGCTGATACAGTAGATCTAGTTGACTACCGTGTCTAGCAGACCTCTAGAGCTTAGTCCTTTTGCTTGACTGAAACTTTATGCCCATTGATTGGTATAAAGTAATTTTTAAGAATAAAAGTAATGTGTGCTCATTGTTAGTGGGCAGAATTGATCATTTGAGGTTAGTAAGTCAGAATCCCTGGGAGCCACCCACGCTGACTTCTTTGACTTCCCTGTTTTGGTCTATCCCATGGCGATTCATTCCTCATATGTCTGATGATCTGGCATATTGCACTATTTAGTGCAATGGTAGGTCATTAAAAGCCAACTGGTTGGCATCTTATCTGAGGGACCCACCTTGGAGTGATGGAGACAGACATGACTGTTCCATTAGGGTCCCCAAAAATGTCATGTGAGTTTTGGTAGTCTGAGTTTCGGTAACTTTTCTCTTAGGCTAGTCAGTTTCTCTTGAGAGAAATTTTTCGAACTTCTGCTTGAGGCTCTGGGAGCCTAGTGGAGGGAAAGGCTGGTGGGTCTGAGCATCCCATGTGCCAGTTTTCATTTAATTCCCAGTCCTCTGTCTCAGTCTTTAGTCTAGCATCCTCCCCGCACTTGAGTCCCCTCCACCCTCTGCTGGGCCCGTTGTTCCCAAGTCTACAATTGTATGTAATGAGGATGAAGAAGATCTGGAGGTCTAGTAAGTCACCGAGACTCATTATTGTCAGCTTCAGTCCATTTTGCAACTCTCTGCTGACTCCCTGCACCTTTTCAGGGTTCCTTGACATGAGTCCCCTTGCTTCCCATGGGCTTCCACCTGCAGTATGAGGTTTCAGCTTTTGGGTTCTGCTAAGCCAGTTCCCCTGGTTCATTTTGTCTCATTCTCCAAACAGTTGTTGACATCTCTCATCTATTTCTATTTGTTTTGTCCTAGTGAATGTATACCATTTTTAAAATATTTCTTTCAAACTTTATTATTTTTTTTTTATTAAATCATAGCTGTGTACATTAATGTAGTCATGGGGTGCAATGTGCTGGCTTTATATACAATTTGAAATACTTTCATCCAACTGATTAACATAGCCTTTATGGCATCCTCTTGGTTATTGTGTTAAGACATTTATATTCTGCATTTAGAAAGATTCACATGTACCCCTGTAAGATGAACCATAAGTGTGGTCCCACCAATCACCCTCCCTCCACTCATCCTCTCTCCTTCCTTCCCCTCCCTCTCCCCTTTCTCCATATTCTTGGGCTATAATTGGGTTATAGCTTTCATATGAAAGCTATAAATTAGGTTCACCATTTTGTTTTTTTAAATTACTATGCTGAGGGGCTTCATAAGAAAGTGGAGTAAATACCTGTGTTCAGTCTGTTGTACGCAGTGGGCTCACATTGACATATATTGAGAAAGTCTTTGTTTCTTTTCAACGGGGCATATATGGAATTTCAGGCTCCAATCGGTGACACTTGAGACAGTTTTAGGTTTATACTATTTTAAGAAATGCTACAATAAACTTTATTATTGTGTATCAATAATTATGTGTAGATATAAATAAATAAGGAAAAAAAGAGAGAGAGAAAGAAAGATAAAGAGGGTGATAAAGAGAGAAGGGAAGGAGGGAGGAGGAAAGGCATCCGGGACAGAATGCCAGGCGTCTGAGGAAGGCAGGTGTGGGAGACGTGCGGGTGTCTGACCAATCTTGGCCCACACCTGCCACCCCAGCCCGGCTCTCCCTTCTTAGGGACTCATTGCCTGCCAACTGCCTCCGGCTCAAACTTGCTATTGGTGAGAAAAACAGTTTCCACTGGGATAGGGTTCACTGGAAACAGGAAACAAGTTGACATTTAAATAAGCAAAGCCAGGACCTGCATGGCCAGAGAGGATTCAATGTGCCCTTTGTCCCCAGAGGGTGCCCTGACTCCAGGATGTTGAGTTTCAGCATAACTGACCTCCACCTTAGCCAGCAGTCGCAAACTCTGCCCCTGCCCTGGACCCAGGCCCCCTCCATGGTACCCAGAGGGAAAGAGAAGAACCTGGAAGTCTTCACTCCAGCCTGAGTGAGTTTACAAGTTCTCTCTGGCTTCTCTTCCCTCAGCTGCAAAGTGGGGAGAATGGCTTCTGCACATAAAGTAGGAAGTTTGAAGGAGTAGTTTATGCTTCTCACATCAACCAGCTACTTGACATGGAGCCTTATGGAATACTGAAGAAATAACATCAATAATCAACTCACTCCACAGATATTTAGTGAGACCTTTTTTTTTTTTTTTGAGACAGAAGCCTCAAGCTGTCCCCCTGGGTAGAATGCCGAGCTCACAGTGACCTCCAACTCCTGGGCTCAAGCAAGTCTCCTGCCTCAGCCTCCCAAGTAGCTGGGACTACAGGCACCTGCCACAACGCTTGGCTATTGTTTGGTTGCAGCTGTGATTGTTGTTTGGCAGGCTCGGGCTGGACTCAAACCTGCCACCTTGGATGTACGTGGCTGGCACCTTAGCCACTTGAGTGACAGGTGCCGAGCTGTGAGACCTATTCTTTATGCCACCCCTGGCCATTGGTGCATAGCAGTGGACAAACAGACATGATGTCTGCTCATGGAGCTTCTGGTCCAGGGACAGTTACATTAAACATATAAACTCACAAAATAAACAGAAGGTAGAGGGAGGTAGTGTAGGAGGAGTGACCTGCCAGGTAGGTAGACATGGAGAGACGTAGGGGAGGCCTCTAGAGGAGGTGAGAGCAGAGATAAGACCTGCAGATGAGAGGAAGAAAGAGCACACATGCCAATCAGAGGAGTAGGTGGGCAAGACCCTGATGTAGGGAGGGCTTGACTCACTTGGGTTCACAGAACAGGACCACTGTGCTCTGGGTGTAGTGACACCTAGCACTGCAAGGTAGTTGGGTGGCCTACTGGAAAGATAAACTGTTTTCTCTTACTGTACTCAGGCTTGCTTTCAATACCTGGCTTCTGGGCAGTGCTTATGGCTCAGTGAGTAGGATGCCAGCCCCACATACTAAGGGTGTGGGTTTGAACCCAGCACCAGCCAAACTGCAACAACAACAACAACAAAACCTGGCTTCTCTGGGTTTCCCACACAGATTAAGCAGTTCTCAAGCACACGCCAACATGGTGTTCTATAGTTTAATTCAATTCTGACACTATCCAGATAGTCCATGGGTTGAAGGCTCAGGCCTGCAAGACTGCCCCCACCTCAGATGCTGATCTCAAGTCCCAAGTTATACCCTGTGTTTCTGACCAACCAGCTATAAAGTGGGGTTCCCAAAACTCCCTCTTAGGTTAAGGTGACCAGACATCCCATTTTTGGTGGAATAGTCCCAATTTTTAACATTAGTCCCGTGTCCTGCAACATTTTAAGAAAGTCCCAATTTTTGGAAAGAATGCAAGACAAGCTAGGGAATGGCAGGACAACGGGAAGGGAATATACAGTTTTTGGCTGCTGAAAAGGTTAATGTAACTTCATTTGGAAATGAAAAGGCTAATGTAAACTCCCTACTCCCCTCCTGGGCAAGGTTGCCTAGGTGGAATCATAATCAGAAGGAGACTGGCTCCCTCCCTTGCTTCTAGGCAAGGACAATTAGCTCAGAAGGAGTCAAACTGTCTGGAACAAACAAGTAGCCCCCGTCCGCCCTACAAAACACCCAATGAAATTCCTCTATGCGCTTTAAAAACCTCAGCTCACTTCACTAGGGAGTCGCCCTTCCTCCAGCCATGCTGAAGGGAAGAGTGGCCCAGGCATATGCTTGGAAAATAAAGCACTTTTTGTCTTTACCTGTGTGTGGTGTTCTCTCCACGGCAATTCTGGTCCCAACACTGCCATGTGGCTATTTTGCCATCATAGGAGTTTTATATTATTTTTGTTAATTTTATAATGTTAAACTTTAATAATAACAAATAATTGTTAAGAACTGATTATCGAGAACTGCTTATCAAAGTTTGCATTGTTGATCAGTTGTTAGAATTCGACCACCATCGTTTGAACTTAATGAACAATGGCATTTTTTGGCATTGGCAACCATGAAAACATTTTATAACTGTCTCTCAGATGATACACATCGTACTGCGTGCTAGTGCTAGTTAAACAAGTGATGTCAACAAATCAGCTATTCAGGTAATTTAGGTAAGTAATTTATTTATTTATTTCATGAATTTAGCAGACAGTACTTGTATTATTTATATTTTATAGTGGTGGCAAAAAGTTTAGCGCTGGCCTTGAAAGTGACACTTATGACTTACAAGGTATCATTATTAACAAAATATATTGATAAGGAAAAGGTTAACTCTTGGGCATCAGCAAAAATCACAATAGGGAACAAATGGTTAGAAATATTTCATCATTTTGAAACAAACCCTATTCCATACAATAATGCACTAAAAATTGTGGGATACACGCTGTCCTTACCAGGAACTAATGCTGCGACTGAACATGTTTTTTCTATGGTAAATAAAGTGTGGACATCGGAAAAATCACAATTAAGTGTTGAGACTTTGAAAGTCATTTTATGTGTGAAATATAATTTAACAAATTCTTATGAAAAATTTCATGATCTTTTAAATGATGATAGCAATCTACTAAAAAAAATTCACTCAAGTGAGAACTATGCCAAAGAATAAAATAATACTATACATATAACATATATATATATATATATATACATATATATATATATATTTTTTTTTTTTGGCCAGGGCTGGGTTTGAACCCGCCACCTTCGGCATATGGGGCCAGCACCCTACTCCTTTGAGCCACAGGCGCCGCTCTATACATAATTTTTTTTAATGTATTATATTTGTAAATTGTACTTATGTTGAAATTAAAAATATATATATGACAATACTATTTTTGCATTCTATGAAAATTTGTGTTGCTCCATATAGACCAAATTTTTTTTTTATTAATTGATATCTGTATACATTAATGCAAACATGGGGTACATTGTGCTGTTTTCATATACAATTTGAAACACTTTCATCAAGCTGGTTAACATAAATTTCATGTCATTTGCTTAATCATTGTATCAACA
>CAUYQV010037669.1:0-81247 GCA_963574575.1 Galagoides demidoff
CTGTGGTCCCAGCTACTTGGGAGGCGGAGGCAGGAGACTCGCTTGAGCCCAGGAGTTGGAGGTTGCTATGAGCTGTGATGCCATAGCACTCTACCCAGGGGGATAGCTTGAGGCTCTGTCTCAAAAAAAAAAAAAAAAAAAGAAAGAAAAAGATGTTTAGAACATCTACATTGAAAAAATAAAACACTGAGAAAAATCAAAAGAGCCCTAAATAGATGGAATATACCACGTTCATGGGTAGGAGAACTCAAAATGTAAATTCTCCTCAAACTGATGTACAGATTCAATACAAACCCAATCAAAAGTCTAGGGGTGTGTGTGTATGATGGAAAAATGATTCCAAAGTTAAAATGCAGATGAGAGAAACTAAGAATAGCTAAAGCAGCCTTGAAGAAAAAGCACAACCTCCAGGGACTTATATTCTCCCACATTCAAACCTATTATGAAGTTCACATGATTAAGAAATTTTGGAATTGATATACACAGGTGGTGCCTGTGGCTCAAAAGGGTAGGGCGCTGGCCCCATATGCCAGAGGTGGCGGGTTCAATTCCAGCTTTGGCCAAAAAAAAAAAAAAGAAATGAAATTTTGGGATTGATATGCAACTCTAAACAAACTGATGAATGAATTTACATAATTATAACCATGGTCACATGATAAAGACAGTACTGGCCTACAATTGGGGGAAAAAGTCCTTTTCACTAAACGGTGCTCAGCCAACTGAATGCCTTTATGGGGGCAAAAGTGAACGTGGACCCCTACCTCATCACACACAAAAATCTACTCCAGATGTATATAATATGAAAAGTAAAACAATAAAGTTTCTAAAATATATTATATATATCTTCACAATCTTGTGATAAAAGATTCCTTAAACAGGATACCAAAAGCACAAGTCATAAATGACATCTAATAAGCTGAACAATATTAAAATCAAGAATGAGTTCGTTTACTCAAAATAAGTACATACAAGAATATCATAGCACTACTACGTGCAACAGCCAAACTATAAACAACCCGAATGCCCATCAATAGAATGGATACCCAAGTTATGGCATATCCAAATAATAAAATGCTACATAGCAATGAAAAAGAATAGATGACTAGTACATGCAAAAACTTGGGTGAGATTCATAAATGGAAGTGAACTTGTATCTAGTGCATACAATATGATTCCCTTCATATGAGATTCAAAAATGGACAAAACAGGTGGTTACAGAAGTCAACGTGATGGCTATTTTAATACTTGGACAGTGATAATGACCAGAAAGAGATATAAAGGGATTTTGTATCATTTGGGGTGGTAATGTTTTGATTTTTTATTTGGGTGGTAGTTACATGGATGAATTCAACTGTGAAAATTTATTGAGGCGCACACCTACAATTTATGTAATTTCCTCATGTTACGTTTCATTTAAACTAACCAAAAACAACTTTTCTGTACGAAATAAATCGATGAGACCAATTCATAATTTTAAATCAGATTACCCAAATTATAGTGTGACGTCTAATATATTCATGAGTCACTCCAAACTTAGCTCACCCCCAAGGGCCAAGTAGTCAATAAGGGAGAGCCACTCTCATTCAGAAGAGGACAAGCTTCATGAAACGCATCTACTACCCAGCTCTCTGGGAAAATCCTGCATCTCCAGCAGCAGTTTGTAACGCCCACAAGTTATATGATACGTCTCATTTGGGGTTTCTGCCATTTTTAGCAATAGGATGAACTATTATAGATGACCACTGAACATTAGATTGACTGGTGAGATTCATGCCAAATTAGCTGGCAAGAATAATCCGACCAATCTTTCTTAACCTCACTGCAATACTACCATTAAACAGCATGTGCCAGCTGGCAAGGGAGTCAAACTTTCTGTGCCTTGGCCTTTTCATTTAGGAAATTAAGCAGTTGGAGAGCTTCTAGTCTCCTTTCATTTATGACATTGTGGATCCTTTGTCTCCTACAATTTTACAATGCACATCTATAAGACCTATATAATGAGCCTAAATAAGTTAATATTGTTAACAGAGTCTGAGGTCCCAGGCTGCATTGATGAATTCATGAAATTTAACCAATCTTCTCATTCCTAATAGCTTCCAACCAGCTTTGTGCAGGAATAAAATGGATAACTATGATGTCAGTTCCAAGCAGCACTCCTCTTGTCTTTACTGAATGTCACTCTGAACGGAAATTCTTTGGAGATAAAAATGGGGGCTGTGGAGTGAACTATTTTCACTACAACCTGGCTGAGCCTGTGGACACAGCAGTAGCTGAATGAATGATCTTCTGGAGCTGGCAAAGAATATACTCATGGCCTTGGGGAATTCTGAAGGTGAACAAACAGGATTTCTTTTCTGAGCACAGTTCAATAAAACATTGCATTGTAACAGAGTTTACCTGTGACCGTAAATAGTATCTTTCCCTGCCGCTTTACCACAGCCACTTGGAATGCTCCAAAATGTATTTCTCACTATTTTGAAACTTTAAAGGAGTATGTTACTTACAATAGTATCTCAGCAGTAAGAATACCATCCATAAACTGGGTATGTGCCAGGTAGTGTGGTAAATAAGTAAACCTCATGGTAACCTAGTGGAGAAAGGGTAGTAACCTGCGCTGTACAAGCGAAGAAACAGTTCAACTCCTGCTGAAGGCACAGCTGGTACCTGAACTCGCTTTTGTCTGACCGTCCTTTTTGCTTCATGCCATGGCGCCTCTCCTTGGAAGCTGCTGAAAGGAGCTGCCAGACTGTTCAGAGGGAGTGGTCAGAACGGATTAGAGGAGAACCACAAGAGAGAAGGAGATATAAAGTAATAATTCTTAAAGAACTCCAGAGAGAAGCATAGTTGCAAATGACTGAACTTTGCTGGCTGCTGTAAGAATGCAAAACAAATGTACACCGTTAGAGATGTGGCCAGACTGTCACTGCAGCATTCACTCTGCTGATCCAGGCAGCCACAGGACAGTTCTGTGCTCTCAATCCCAAATTCTGCCCCAGAGCCACTGGCAGACTCAGACTCACTACCATTTCTCCAGGTATATTCTGTGGATTGAATGGGTTTACGTTAAAGTGCAACAGAGCTCGTTTGCTAGTACATTTTGTTTTTAATATAGGTATCTCACACCGTATGCAAAAACACCCACCCAACACACCCTCTCCCCATCCCAGCCCCAAAGCTCCAGAAATCTCTGAAGTTACTGGAAAATAAGCCCCCGATGATGACTTTGCAGTGCGTTTGTCATATTTGGAGAATCTAAGATATGCAATTAGAAGCCATTTGACAAAAATAATAGTTTATTTTTCTTATTAATTTAATAAGTATTACTTGAATTTTTAAAAACACAGAATTGAGCAGTGCTACAAGTCCATAGAAGCCATTGATATCTACCAATATCAAAAAAGAAAAAAGTCACATGAACCTCAATGGATATCCTATAATCTGAAATTATGTTAATTTTAAAAAGAGAAATGTAGCATAGTACTACAACCAGTTTTCCTGAAAATATACAATAATGTCACACTCTCCTTTTATAGAAACAGAGAAGGAAGACTGGTTCACAATTTTCCATGATAATATGATCCAAATAAACTAAACAGATAGAGGTAAAGACTTCTGCAAAGTCTGTTATCCAGAATTCCTGCTTATGGGGATTTTTTGGCTTTATTTTTTGAAGATTCATCTATTCCAAAATTAGTCACCCTTTGATGTTCAATAACTTCTACACTCTCCCTTTTATTGCCTCTTTGATATCAGTCTTACTCGCTTAGTTATTAAGAAATCCAAGGTTTGATCTCCTTTTCCAGGAACTTTAATCATTCATTCACTGAATCAACAAATACTTAAGTTCCTTCTTCCCCTTTCCAACTAAATCTCTAGTCTAATTAACAATAAAGGAGGCTCTTTCTCCTGGCGCCTTGGAGGCGATCAGCTGCTTCAGGGGGAAGCTGAATATCTCCTTCCCAGCCACTGGCTGCCAGAAACTGAAGTGGACGTTGAGCACGTACTTCATACTTTTTGTGAGAAGCGCATGGGCACAGGAGCTGCTGCTGACACTCTGTGGCCTGACCAGTGGTAGGAACAAGCAAGGCTTCCCGGTTTGATAGGGTGCCTTCACCCACAGCCGTGCCCACTTGCTGCTAAGTAAGGGGCATCTCTTGATAGAGTGCTGAGGCCTGGAGAGTGCAAAGTGCAAATGTGTTCAGGGTTGTACCATGGATGTCACCTGAGTGCTCTCGACTTGGTTATTACAAAAAGAGGAAGAAAGGGTATTTCTGTATTGATACTATGGTACCCTCATGGTCTGGGGCCCAAAAGAGCTAGCAACATCCACAAACTTCAATCTCTAAAGATGACAGCTGCCATTATGTTTTTCTTTATTTTTTTTTTTTTTTTGGAAGATAAAGTCTCAACTCTGTCACCCTGGGTAGAGAGTTATAAAGTTATAATCACTGCAACCTAAAAGTCTTGTGTTCAAGCACTCCTCCTGCCTCCGCTTTCTGAGTAACTGGGACTATAGGTACCCACCACAACACCCAGCTAGTTGTTTTATTTGTTTGTTTTTAGAGACGGGTCTCATTCCTGCTCAGGCTGGTCTCTGAACTCCTGAGCTCAAGCGATCCACCAGCCTCCCAGAACACTGAAATTACAGATGTGAGCCACGGTGCCCAGCCTGCCAATATGTTTTAAATAAAAAAGGTAAGAAATCTAGGGCCAATATTCAGCTCCTCCTAAATCCACGTGACCTGCAACACAAACGCCAGCTTATTGTCCTGAAGAAACAAGAGTACTAATAAAAAATAAGCAAGAGGCTGCAGAGTTTGCTGAACTTTGGCCAAGAGAATGAAGGAGGCCAAAGAAAACAGCCAAGAACAGATTGCCAAGAGATGCAGGTTGTCCCGAGGGCTGCTACTTCTGAGTCAAGAATAAGACTGTTTTGAGCAACAAATATAACAAATAAGATAACCCTCTCCCCAAATAAATTTCAGAAAGCACATCTGTCATAGTAAAATACGAAACTGACGTGAAATTACAAATTAGAACAGTATAAAATCTCTATTCCTCATACTAAAAAGGCATAAAGCCAAGAACTAACTGCTCATGGTGACTGTGCTGGCCACCAATCGCCTGTCCACTGGCCACCTGAAACATGGCTACTCCGATTCAAGTTGTTCTGCCAGTGGAATATGCACACCACAGTTTAAAGATCTCACAAAAAAGAAACCCTTAACTATTTCACTATTTTGTATTGATTACATGCTAATGTAACATTTGAGATCAGTGGTTCTCAACCTTCCTAATTCCCACAACCCTTTAATACAGTTCTTGTGGGTAGCAACCCACAGGTTGAGAACTGATGTTTTAGATAAATAGCTGGCCGTCTGTATCTGTGGATTCAAACAATTGCTAATCAACAATATTCCTGAGAGGAAAAATTCCACGAAGTTCCCGAAAGGAATACTTGAATTTGCTGCGGGCCAAGTATTACAGTGAAGCCACAGGAATGAAGTAATGTGCAGGCACTGCATCAAGTTAGTCTAGAGAGGACTTACTAGACAGGGTCACGTGCAAATACTATGCACATATGCACAAGTTAAATGCAAATACTATGCACATATGCACAAGTTATATGCAAATATTATGCACATATGCACAAGTTATATGCTAATATTATGCACATATGCACAAGTTATATGCGAATACTATGCACATATGCACAAGTTATATGCAAATACTATGCACATATGCACAAGAGACAAGAGTACCTGTAGATGTGGGTATCAGAGGGGCTTCCAGGAACCAGTCCCTCGAGAATACCAAATAACGACTGTACTGGATTACATAAAATCTACTATTAAAATTAATTTCCACCATGTATTTTCATTTTTTATGTAGCAATTTAGAACTCTAAAATTACTTAAGCAGCTTGAGTTATATTTCTTTTGGACAGTACTGGTCAAAGTTGTACATTGCAAACTTTGTACAACACAGGGGAGTCTTCCTACCCTTTAACTGTGTTTTATACAGACCCTCAGGGCATGTCTACTTTGTCCACAAAACTCCCAAAAGACATGTTTGCTTGTTTAACCTAGTATTTAATATATCTCTCTGTATCACAACTTGTACTGTTAATTTAACATATCTTCAGCCCTTTAAAAGCTATAATTGTACAGAGTATGTTTAATGATGGCTGGTACCTAATCTTTACCTCACTAGATTATCAATTTCCAGTTCTATAAAAACTCTACAGTGATCTCAAAAGTATTCCATTCCATGTGTCTTCCAAAGCACAGTTATTCATGTGAAGCCATGCCTGCATGGAAGTGTCAAGGGCTCTCCATAATCCTCATAGCCTATTAAAACAAAAAGAGTTCTAGAGGCCTAGAAATATAACCCAACGCCTACTCCCAAGTCCACTGTTATATCCTGAAGCAGAGCTGTATTTTAATTAATAGAATAAAACAACATTCATTCTGCCTCTTGCATCAACTCCACTGCTGATGAGAAATGCACCGAAGATATCCATCATCCAAATGAACATAACATATACTATGTCACCAAGTACTAGTGCCACAGTGCCATTTGGAAATTCAGGCCAAACAATCCTCTTAAATAAATGCCAAACCTCTGACAATAAGTTTTCAGCCATCCTGTGACTATCTTACGGTTGCTTCTTGTACGTTTCTCCTCGGGCATTCGTCTGAGTAAACAAATTTGCTTAACAGAGTTTACAATTTTAAAGTGTAAAAGTGGTGAAAGAATTCATTGTACACTTAAACAACTTTGCAGCTCTTTGGATCTTTCATAGGCAAGCAGCAGTACCTAAAATACATTACATATTATAACTCTCATCACTCATATATATATATTTTATTTTATTATTTTTTTCTTTGAGACAGAGTCTCACTATGTCGCCCTCGGTACTGGGACTACAGGCGCCCACTACAACACCCAGCTATTTTTACAGACAGGGACTCACTCTTGCTCAGGCTGGTCTCAAACTCCTAAGCTCAGGCAATCCACCTGCCTTAGCCTCCCATAGTGCTAGGATTACAGGTGTGAATCACCACACCTGGCCCTCACTCATAATTTTTATCATGAAGTTATATGTAAAAACAATGTTTTCAAACACACACTCTCTACAAAATACCCCTGCCCTACTTACAGAGGGCACTGGGTGAGGGAGCACGCTGCCAGTCTGCACCAATTGGGGAACATACACAACTAATCAAAACCTTCCACGTCAGAAAGAGGACCTACCTGGCAAAGAACACATGGATTTACTTCTAAGTCTGCAGAAAGCCTTTGAGAGTTGACAGTTCTTAACCACTTGTTAAAAACACAAGAAAGGCCTTCCTTTGAAAGGACTCCCTAAACTTCTAACCTTGGGACACCTTGGGGAAATGCCAGGCCATGAAGTTACCAAAATGCTAACCTAGCACTTCCCAGCATTTTTCACATCATCACCAACTGTCAGAGGAAATCAGTGTAACTGTAACCAACCCTACAGATCACCAGTTGAGATGAGTGAGCCTAAGTTACTTATCAGGGAGCTATAGATCTAAACACTAACAAGAGCCAAGAAGCTGAAACGGAATGTAGCCAGCCAAAATACAACTGGAAATGGAAGGGTGGACTCTCAGGAGATAAGCCACTTTTCCTCCACTATTGACAACACTTGCCCTGTAGTTAGAGTCAAGAGAAATGAGGAATCTCTTCCTATTTAGAAAATTCCCCGCTTTTTAAAATATTACTGAATTAAACTGCTATACTGACAAAAAGCAAAAACAAAAATACTAGCCACTTATCAGTCAATTCATGGCACGTGTTATACGATTCTGACCTTCAAAGTCAAAATACCTAGAGCAGGACAAAGCAATCACAAACCAGAGATCCAGGGCCTCTGCAATGGTGTGCCGGGAGAAATATAAATTCCCATTACAAACCATGGTGCTTCTTACTGAGGTATCAACATTACTTGTAGACTTTTTAGAGACTGTACATTAAACCAACAGTACATTATAAATACAGCTCCTAAAAATCACATGAACAAGAGTTTCAGCATAAATTCACTGCTTGCAGCAGGCTACTTTCAACCACAGCCCCCAAATGTTTTGGCCATGAGGTTAAGAGACTTTCCATCCTTTAAGGAAAAGTTTGATAAGTAGGCTACTGGGCAAACCTCACAAAGGACCAGAAACTCTTAAACTGGCTCTCAGAGAAACATGATTTTCAAGGATTTTTCCACACATTGGAGCTCTCATCAGCTCTAGGCCATTTAGATTAATGATTCAAATATAACTTGTACTGTCACGCTATTCTAGGAGGCCCCAAAACACTGTATTTTCACAGGGCAGGCACGCCAAACCCAGTGGATAGAGGGCACCCCGCAAACGCAGTGATAGATTTGCCCATTCCATACTAATAAACCGTTTTCTTCATGTGTCCTGCGTTTGTTTACTGGCAATGAATAAAACATTAAAACTGCCATTTAGAATATAAAGCGCTGTAGTTCCTGCAAATGGTAAAGTTATGCTGGCTGTAGTTTAGAGTACTAAGGCTGTTATTTATAGAATAAAACCCATTATCACTACTCAAATATTGAACATGCATAGTTTGTATTCAAAGATAAAGTTGCCACAGGGGACTATTGATAGAGGAAATATGGCTGGAGAGATATGGAATACATATTAAAATTTATATACTGAAAAGAAAAAATGTATTTAACAGGTATATTTAATATTCCAGTAGCATTGACTGCAACAGTTAAAGTTATATTTGCTGACATTTCAATTATAACCTTCTATTTTCAGTGCCTGCAGTTCAATCCAAAATTTTTCTACAGGCCCAGAAGTAGGTACTTTCCAAGGACTCAGTCCGTAAATGATTTTTTATTAGTGGTCAGCAGATTAAAACTTTTAGGGAAAAGACCAAAGGCAAATTTGAAAATGTCTTTCCTTCACAGGACTACCAAATGTTGAAATGAATACAGGAGGGACTTAAAACAATGTTTTTCCAAGTAATGCCATGAGGGTAAGAGACTGCCACGGTTAGTTAAATAACAAACGCTGTGGTAAGTCAAGAATCAAACCCAAGAATTTTGACTCTGAAGTTTGTACTCTAAACTACTATAGTTTACTGCCTCCTCACAATCAGATGGAGATAAAAGTATGTTTATATATAACAAATTATGTGCAGTCTTAGTATACAGTAGTATATAATGTATGCAATGTGATATAATTTAAAACAGTGCTTTTATTGTTTTAAAATGTTTATTCTTCTTATAATCTCTTCCAATGTCTTACAGCTCTTACTGTTACCATATAAAGATCCGCATCTCATGCCACTGCAACCCTCAACACACAATTTAAATGTGTAATTCTTTGTGCAACTTCTAAAGTCCTGGCTAGTTGATAAATTCAGTAAGCAGAGGGGTATTATAGGACTTGCTAACATAGCCTCATTAAGACTCAGTTTCCTCAAATATGAGAAAAGAACAACAGTGCTTGTGTCATTAAAAAAACCATGGGAATTGAATAAAATAATGTAGTCAAGTACTCAGAACAGTAGCCAGCACACAGGATGCCCACAGTAAATGTTGGCTACGTACACACACATTATCATTATTACTTTTATACACACTAGTTTCCATGTGAATCCCGTGGGTATGTTTCGTACAGAGGTGCTCAGTAAATAATAAAACAATAAATCCTTTAAGACTTTTTTAAACGCCCACTATAAGTAACAGTGGAAGAGAGACTTAGCATTCTCTATTTGCTTCTGACCTATTACCTAAAGCTCCTGTTTAGCGGTTGATGCCTGTGGCTCAGTGAGTAGGGTGTCAGCCCCTCAGTGAGTAGGGTGTTCACCACCGAGAGTGGTGAGTTCAAACCCAGCCCCAGTCAAACTGCAACAACAAAAAAATGTTTTAAAAAACTCAATTGAAAAAAAAAAAGCTCCTGCTTAGCTCTGCGCATAGGCTAGAAGAAGGGTGCTAACAGTCTCTTGCCCACAACCAACCCCTGGGGAGATAAGGAAAACATACACGTAAGTAGGAATGCTGCATTAAAGACCCGCAGGAACATCCTGACCTCCTTCCTCGGAAGTTAACCAAGAGCTAAGAAGTTTTACAACACCTTCAAACCTCCCTGACATCCAGTCCTCCATTACCTCTTGCAACCCAACCCAACCCAACCCAAGTCACCACCACCCCCAACTCCACTCACTTTCCTTTTCCCTTGAGATAAAAAGGAACCTAAGGGTCACACTAAGATGCTTCTTTAGGTCTGCCATCTTCTTGGTTTGCTGGCTCTCCAAACAAACGTTGCTTCTTGGTTTGCTGGCTCTCCAAACAAACGTTGCTTTCCTTGGCCCCAGACCTGTCTCTAGGCATACCAGCTTTCCTGCAGCAAATGGCACAAGCTTCATGCCTATTACACGTACACACTCACACACCCATACTTTACACAGGAACCACAGTCTCTCAATGTGAATATACATATGTGTGCTATTCTCTTTTCCTGAAACTCTATTCCCCACCTAATTTTCATCTGGCTAACTCCTACTTTCCATCAAAGTTTGGGTTCTCTTTCCTTTCAAGGTAAGTCTTTCCCTACACTCAGAGCCCACTACAAAGCCCCTGGCCTTTGCCTTTATTTGACTCTCTTTTTAATCAAAGCACTTAACAAGCTTTTTTTTTTTTAACTTTTTATACAAATGGGGTCTCACTATGTTGAACAAGCGGGTCTCAAACTCCTGCTTCAAATAACCCTCCAATCTCGCCTTCTTGCCTTCCCCAAATGCTGGTATTACAGTCATGAGCCACCATGCCCAGTCAAGAAGCATTCTTAATGTCTTTCTACTTGTCTTAATACACCGTTGGATCTCAAAATCCTTAAGCCAGACACTAGCCTTTTACCACCGTAAACGTATGAACATAAGAGATGTTCAAAAAGCACTGGTTACATAAATGAACCATAAATATTGTTTTGGTTACATAAATATTTCTAGCTGAATAGTTTTTTTCACTATTCTCATCTTCCCCTCCAAATATCATACTAGATTTAGGGTGAAGTTCAATTTTAGAAATGAATGAAAAAGAAAAATGACAGACAAGCCCATTTAAAAAAAAGAGAGAGAGAAAGAGACAGAAATTTGGATAACTTCATCCCAAAAGATGGCCAAGTAGCCATTAACATGTGGAAGTGCTACATCGGCATTAATCATGATGAGAATGCAAATTAAAACCAGCACACAGCCATCAGAATGGCAAAGACACGGAGAACATGGAGAACAGTGAGATATGGAGCATCTGGAACTCTCGCACTGCTGCTGTGTCTACATCAGAACAGCTGGAACTCTCACACTGCTGCTGTGTGTCTACATCAGAACAGCCACTTAGGGAAACTGGCTAAAATAAAAATATGTTCCTTAAGATTCAGCAATTCCAGTGGGTGATGCCTATGGCTCAAAGGAGTAGGGTGCCAGCCCCACATGCTAGAGGTGGCAGGTTCAAACCCAGCCCCAGCCAAAAACTGCAAAAAAAAAAAAAAAAAAAAAGGATTCAGCAATTCTACTTCCAGGAATATATCATCCAGAAATATTTACATAGTGCACCAAAAGGCACTTGTAAGAAAATTTGCAGCCCATGGGTGGCACCTGTGGCTCTAAGGAGTAGGGCGCTGGCCCCATATGCCAGAGGTGGGGGGTTCAAACCCAGCCCCAGCCAAAAACTACAAAAAAAAAAAAAAAACCAAAAAAATTTGTAGCCCATAACTATAACACCTGAACACTGGAAAGAATTCAATGTTCATCATCAATAAAATGGACAGAAGGGTGAAAGCTTTTTGATAAACTCGTAACAGAATATTATACATCAATGAAAAAGAACAGGGATAGACCTCCGAAATATAATGGTGAGCAGAAGATGCCCACTTCAGGGACAGTCATGTACAGGAGAGATGGCGCAGTAGCTGACTCCTGGGGGAGTGGCTGCTGCTGATGTTTTGACTTGATCTGGGTGGATGCTGCACGTACATCTTCACCTTGTGGGATGCTCGTTCATCTGTACTTCCTGTACATGAACGATACTTTCGTCAAAAGGAAAACTAAAAATAAATAACTAAATAAATACTCTCAACCTAAAAAAAGGTCAACATGGAGAATTCACGTCACTTCCAGAACTCTGAAATCCTCTGAACCTGACTAGTCACTTGATTCTGTTTGTGATCTCTTCTTGATCATATTCCTAACTCTTCTCTTTTATGGGAAATTCTATTTTCATCCACTTGCTAAATATAGACCACACAGACACAGGTTTAGCATTGCCATAAAAAGTGATAGTACAGCAGAAACCAGGTCACTATCTTTTTACTACAAAGAAGAAAAAAAAGGAAAGACATTTTTCCCGAGTTGGCAACTGTCAAAAAAGATAGAAATTACACATACAAACATACACATGTGTATACAAATAAACACTTAACACAGCTCAAACAGTCTGAGTTGGAAGTAACTGGTCAAACAGCAGTGAGAGACAGAAAAGCTACAGCCCTGGCCTATCAAGGATTGTCCACCCTCCAGGGGAGAAGTAAAGAGAGAGCACAGAAGCACTGGAGCTGGACCTGTCATCTCTGCTAGCCTAGGAGTGTGCACAGAGCTCTGGATTATTCAGCGGTGCCTGCCAGGCCCACAGCACCTTCCTGAATAATACCAGGGGAGAATGTGATCAATTAGGCTTGGAACAACCAAAGATGTGAGAAAACTTTGGAAAGTCCTTATAATTATTGCTTTCCTTTTTAAAAAAAAAAAAAAACTTCAAAAACACACACACTCACAAACTATCCAGCCATACTAGTCGATATCAGGCCATTTGTGACAATTTGGATGAATCTGGGGAATATCACACTAAGTGAAATAAACCAGACACAGGAAGACAATGCTTGTATCTGATCCCACTCATATGTGGGACTTTTTTTTAAAGTTGATCTGATTAGAAGGAAAGAGTAGAATGGTGGGAACCAGAGGCTGGAGGGGTTGAGGTAACTGTTGGTCAGAGAGCACATATTTACAGTTAGGAGGAGTAAGTTCAAGAGGTTCATTATACAACACAGTGACATCAGTTAATGATGATATGTTGGATTCTTGGAAAACGCAAAGGGAATGGAAGTTCAGGATTCCCCGCAATGATAATCATGTAAGATAAAATTCATCTGTTAATCAGCTGGAATTAGCTATTCCAACATGTATACATACTTCAACACATCATGTTGTATGCAATAAATACATACAATATGTCAATTTAAAACCAAATTTAAAAACATACACATACCGTGTTTCCCTGAAAATAAGACCTACCCAAAAAATAAGCCCTAGCAGGATTTCTAGGCATTTGTTAAATATAAGCCCTACCCCAATAATAAGACCTAGTGATGGGCATGGCTATGCAGCGTATCTGCATAGCCACGCCATGCATTTCAGGGTGGAGCGGTAAGGAAGACTAGAATACCTTTTAACTGCCACAGCTCCTTCTCCGAGCCGTTCACACTTGCCCGGGTGTACGTGTGGTAACCGTGGTCCCAGGCATCCTATTTCACAAGTGCGAACGGCTAGGGGAAAGGAGTTCATGCATCACTAGCGCCAGCCACACCAACAAGGTCGGCTCCCCCTGTCAGTTTGCAGAAGAAGATGACTTCACTGTATTTGAATAAATGCAGATTGTTATGTTGTACTTAATAAAAATAAGACATCCCCTGAAAATAAGCCCTAGTGTGTCTTCTTGAGAAAAAATAATATAAGACAGTGTCTTATTTCCCGGGAACACGGTATATAATGGCCATGTCCTCACACAAGGGAAACTCAATGGCATTTTACCAATTTAAATTGGTAATAATGTTTCTCCACAATGAATGCTTCCTTTTCAAATCCCTTGCTAGAAATTTTTCAGGCTCTCCCTATCTCTGCTCTGCCTATGACCCAGCCAGGTATTTATTTTGCTTTCTTGGCTAATTATCTCTAGCCAAAGTGACTTAAGATGCACAGATGGCCTAAGGGCACGCTCACTACTGTTGAAAAGGGATGTAAACAGAATCCACACACACCGGCTCCACAAGGCAACTTCACCTTTGGAGTGTGTCACCATTCAGGTCATATGCAGTTTTGACTAAACATTCATTTCTGTTTCACTGGAAAATATATCTGACTCCATTAACATTCAAATATTGAGGCACCATCCTGGCCTTAATGATTCAGCAAGACTATTTACACTAAAAAGCAGCACCACATTTTTATTCTTTACTGATGAAAACAAACAGCCATTATCAGGCATCCTTTATTCACTTATTAGCAATCACAAAAAATGTACAGATTAAAAATCTGTATAATGTCCAAAGAGAAAAAAAACTAAGTTTTCATTTATAATGCCACATTAGAGGTCCACATTACAAAATCCAGGAGTCTTCAGTAGGAACTGACAACTGAGGTAAACTAAAAGTCTTATATATACATACGTAAATTAAGAGTTTAATTTATTACATGCCAAATACTATACACAGAACATTATGATTGGCCTCTGCTACTGAAATTAAGTTTAAAAGCCAGTTTTCCCAAACAGAATTCACTCTCAAACTTCCCATCCAAAACTATATTACTATTCCCATACTATTAAGTGTCTATATAATAGTTATATAGGTGAAGAGTTCCAGCTATAAAGTAATTGAACTTAATTCCATTTCATTATAATTCTCTTTGAATAATAGGTATATTCATCATAAATCAGTACAAAATTACAGAATTATCACAGGGAGAAAGCAGTTTCCATTTATGTGGTTCATGCTGAAAAAAAATCAGATTTATCTGTCAAATAGCTTACTCGTAAATAGGTCTTTTGAATTTAAAATTCCCTTGAAATCAAAGATCTAACATCTTATGTTTAAATAAAAGTAGGAAACAGATCAATATAGCTTTGCATTTCTTGTAATTAGATTAAGAAATGCAATTTCTTCCTTTCTTGGAAATTTCTTTTTCTTGAGGAAAAGCTTTCCAATTTTAACATTTGAAGAAGATAAAAATCCACTTCTTCATTTCCTCAGCAAAACAAAATAAATCATCCAGACTGCAAAGCACAGTGAAGCCCTCTGGTCTTTCTCTTCCTACTACCTTCCCAACAGTAACGTAAAGGCAAGTCTGTGGCCCCTGCGATCACATGCTCTCACCGCTCAGGGTCATGGCCTGGACATTAAATGTAAGTGTCAGCCAGTCATAAAATCTCAACAGTTCTAAAATCTTTAGGGGATCAAATAGAAGATGACATTATGTTGTGTGGAGATTGAAATCCCACAGCCTGTGGCTATGTCTGAAGGAGTCTGACGAGTTGGGAAAGAAAGCAAAAATCCTGCCTGCCTTGAAAACACAAATTTGGTTATAAGAGCAACTATACAAGCCTCATATTTATATTCATTAAAATATCTTCGTATGCAATATACTCCAAGAAACAATTTCAGAGAGTGTTTAATAATGTTCAGTTTGGGGCTTTGTTTTCTTTTTTCAAATGACAGAGCTAGTGAAGTAAGACAACCTCCCCTTTAGTCAAAGTCATGCAGAAAAACCAAGCAGTCCACTAGCAAAGCCCTCTCTCCTCCCTAACCAGCCTATCATGACTGTGCGGAAGAAAAAAAAAGCATACCCTAATCGCTGCTGGACAGATCCTCCAAAGATGCCAACACCCCTGTAGTGATGCCTCATACATCACACTCGAGGTCTTAGTGAGACTAGGAAACTTGACACAATGCAATGATTTAGAATGCACTCCAATTTTTAGGAAACTCAGTGGTATAGCCAGAACCAGGAAAATGGAAATTCTCCAAGACACATGTTTTCTGAGATTTACAACCAGGTCGATACAGAGAAGGAGAAGATTAAACAAGCGTTTAGACATTTCCACCTAACATAAAATGGGAAGGAGACATTAACGCCAGCCACATCCTTTGCTATTTTGAAAAAAGACAACTGACAATTCTTATGGTTGTTCATGACTGTCAAGATCCAGACCCCTTCCAGCTGTGGAGCAAACTTGTCTTAGAGAAAAGGTGGTTTTAAGAAAAAATTATGCAGGGCAGCGCCTGTGGCTCAAAGGAATACGGTGCTGGCCCCATATGCCAGAGGTGGCAGGTTCAAACTCAGCCCTGGCCCAAAACTGCAAAAAAAAAAAAAAAAGAAAAAGTGATGCAGAGAAAACTGACACAGAGTTTAAAAAAAAAAAAAAAGTATTTTGAATAAGCTGCAAAGAACAGTTGGTATCATGAGTAAAATCAGTTGATTTATCACTAATAAGTCCATAAAATTGCTACTCACATATGGAATGATCGGGCTGCATTTGACTTGATATCATTACCCAGACTTTTCTCATCAAGAATAAAAAAGATGACTTACTATTCTGCTAATTCTACTTTAAGGCAATAGGGTCTTGTATGTTGCCAGTTGATTATAGTTCCAAGTCTCTGAGAAACTTTTAATAGATGAGGTTACCAACAGAACATGATGTTCCTGAGATAGTGATACACGAGATTCTGTAAAAAGACTGCTCTGGTGGAGGGCGGGGGGGGGGGGGGAGACAGGGAGAAGGGGTGGGAGAAAGGGGAAAAGGGAGGGGACAAGAAGAAAGGTAGCAGGTTTCAAAAGCCACCCAGGGATTACAATGCGCAGCCTGGGTTTAGAGCACTACTCCAGATCCACTGGACCTCATTCTTTGCTCTCCCTGCCATCAGTGATTCCCTCCCCTCGCTGTGTGGTCTCAGATTTCCTTTGGAAGCTTTTAAAGATACAGATGCCCAGGCCTCATCCTAAATCAACTCCATTAGAATCTCTGGGGATGAGGTCCCAGTATGCAAAAGATTTCCCAGAAGATGCTAAACTGAAGCTATGGTTGAAAACTAATGCTCTTCAAGGACAGATGCTCAGCCTTGTCTTTGGAATGCACTGAATTATCCCAACTGTACTCTTCTATCTTCTACTTTTATGCCATTTCCAATAGTATTAACCCTTAGGGAACTTCTAAATTACTTACATGTTTAGCTCAAGAACAGGCGTGAAGTAAGCTGAAGCAGAGGAAGTCAGGCTAAGTTCTTTTCTGCTTATTGGAAGGTGTATTAGTTTCCCAGGGCTGTGTAACAAAACACTGCACATTAGGCAGCTGTAACAATAGAGATTTATTCTCTGATAATTCTAGAGGCTGAAATTTGCTGTCAGCAGGGCCATGCTGTCTCTGAAGACTGGAGGGGAGAATCTGTTCCATGCCTTCCTCTGAGCTCTTGGAGTTGCTAGCAAGTTCCCTGGTTGATGGACACGTCATTCCAATCACATGTTCCCCCTGTGTGTCTGAGTCTCTATGTCTCTCCTACCCTTCTGAGGTCAATCCAATATGACTTGATATTAGATTGAAGGCCACTCTACTCCAGGATGACCACATCTTGACTAATTATATCAGCAACAACTCTATTATCAAATAAGTTCACATTCCAAGGTCTCGTGGAAGACAAGAATTTTGTGAGAACCCTCTTTAACCCCTTATACAGTTATTATGGTCAGAAACATCAACTGTCAAGTTCAAACATGTAATTAGGATATGAATTTTGTAGAACTGACTACCTCTAAAAGACACATACCCAATCGCCAACCATATTACAGAGGAAAATACAGTCCAGTTCTGACTTTGCACTTTAATAAATACTCAGCAAAATAGCAAAATCTCCGTGGTTTATGGGGCGGCACCTGTGGCTCAAAGGAGTAAGGCGCTGGCCCCATATGTCGGAGGTGGCAGGTTCAAACCCAGCCCCGGCCGAAAACTGCAAAAAAAAAAAAATCTCCGTGGTTTAACCTCTTGATTAACCATGTAATGGTTTATGTATTCTATTGTATTCCCTAGGTACAATTACTACACAACTTTTCTCCCCAATCGTCAAAAAAAATGAGTATATATACATCATTTTGTTATGCTCAAACTTTCTGAAACACTAAGAGCTCTCATACAGCAGCAATCAACTAGACCCCATCAAGGGAGGGCCATCGAGGGTAAGCCTGCACGAGAATGCTTAAAATGCAAAATATTTTTGACCAAAATCCTAATTCTGTAGGTACAAATTCATTTCCCCCTCCCCGACATATTTTGTCTTTTTTGGCTTTAAATGTCCTATAAAATAAAGGACAATTTTAAGTCAGCATTATTTATCTTAAAAAAAAATACTAAGGTAGATAGGCAGAATCATTTTTTAAGGCAAATATTGTTTCTTTGAATACAAAAGCACTTTAGGAAGAGGAAAAAAGATCTAAAACATAAGAAATTAGGAGAAACACCAAGAAAAATCTAATAGATTTTACCAATTAAATTATTTCAACTTCAATAGACTTCAAATATTTGAGACTCTACAGAAAACAGCGCCCACCTCCTCCCTGACAATTTTCTAACAACCCTCTGTTTTCCTATGTTAAGTTCCCAACATGAATAAGTCAGAAGAAATCTCCCTTTATAACCAGCTCAAGAGAGAAAAAACTCCTCTATTTACTAAACTGACACTTACTTTGATCTCTTACAGACCCATTCAGGTAACAATTTATATATAATAGAGTTTAAAGCAAGAAAACTCCTTTGGAAATTTAAAATACCTTAGAAGTCATGAACAAATGCAAATAAACCGAAAACACAAGGGGGCTGTATCTCTATTGCTTGTCTTTGGTTACTGAGTTTGACAGCAATGTTTGAAAGTGTGGGGAAGGAAATAAATCCTTCAATTTGACTATGATATTTGGAGAGAAGCTTAAAGCAGTTTAATAACAGGAGTTGAGATTAAACCATACTTCTTAAAAAAAAAAAAAATTCAAAGGTGGCAAAAGGAAGTGCCTTTATGTAAATGTCATTGCTTCCCAACTACCTGTGTTTTCTGAGAAGGGAAATCTCTGTTGCTCACCCACTCAGATGAAATGCTCAAGTACATTTGATGCTCATCTACTACTATAGCTTCAAGGTCATGCTAAAGGTTCTTAATTGTGCTATAAGTGGGTTATGAACATTAGTAAATTTTACATTGGACATTTTGGTTTAGACTAAGTTTTTAAAAAAATAATGAGTAGTCTAAATAGATGCAAAGGTTCTTGTGCTCCATTGCCAATAGGCCTAACTAGGAGATAATCATCATTTACTACCAAATAGAGCAGGGTCCTCAAACTTTTTAAACAGGGGGCCAGTTCACTATCCCTCAGACCACTGGAGGGCCAGACTGAGGGCCCCTGGAAGAGTCGGCTGCTAAGCAAGACAGGCAGTGGTGGCAAAAACACCAGATAAATGTCCTAGGCAGGCTGCATGTGGCCTGCAGGCCATAGTTTGAGGACACCTGATATAGAGCATGAAAAGTCCCCAAGGGAATTCAGCACATACTTTTTTATAAACAGTCATTATCATAAATATACAAAATAATATAGATATCATCAATCAATAAAGCAAAATGAAACGCATTTGACATGACCAAATGACTGTAGATACAGTTCAGTAATGAGACCAGATAGATATAAAAGGTATCTAATTGTCTCCCAATTAATAAATGCCAAATAATCACTTCCCTAGGTTACCCATAATAGGGCTGAAAACATTATGGGGTAAAATGCAAATGTTATTTCCTTTTAATATTTAGATTTGCTAAGGTTTTTCTATTAGGAGAGTTGAAAAGTTTCCAGCACCTTTACTCAGAAAGTTGACTTTATTAATAATCGTAATGCATGCCAACTGAAATGGACTCACAAAGATCAATTTCATAATGTGTTTATTATTATCAATGATTGAGACTAAGATGGGCAACACAGTGAGACCTCGTCTGTATGTTAAAAAAAAAAAAATTAGCTAGACGTGGTGGCCTGTACCTGTAGTTTCAGCTACTTGGGAGGGTGAGGCGGGAAGATCAGCATTTAAGCCCAGAAATCTGAGGTTATAGTAAGCTATGATTATGACACTGCTACTCTCCTGTGCAACACAGTAAGACCCTGTCTCAAAAAAAAAAGACATGTGAATTGCAAATCCATTCCATGAAAAAAATCACCTTTACTTTAGGAACTTGAGGCAGCAGCAGAAGACCTCTGCATTAGGAGACAGACAGATTCAAAAGAATCCGGCAATGCTCCAACTCCCAAAATACATGTGCAGAAAATAAAATGTGCAAGAGGGAAAAAAGATCAAGTTATTTTAATTCCAAAAACAAGTAAAAGATTTACAAATCATTTTTTTAGCTTTGGGCTTCTCTAATAAACTATATAATTCTCTTTTATAAAAAGCTTAAATGATATAGTGAAAGAAATCACACTTACAAATAGTTAAAATGGTAAATGTTGTGTCATGTGTAATGCAGAATTAAAAACAGAAAGCAGTGATATTTAGGTTCTTTTATAGCAAAAATAGGGAAGAAATGGTTTTCATCTTTGTAAATTACATATGCATGCACATTTCAAAGTTAGATACAGTTACCTGAAAATAAAGGGACTTAATTCTGTAGGTATCTCTGAATTCCCACTATTTAGAGAGTGCTTTGCAGAGTGTAAAAAGCTGTAACTTGGTTAAATAAGTAACACATGTAAAAAAATAGTTTAAATAGTAAATTTATGCTTATAAATATTTTACCTCTATTAAAAAGAAAAAACACACCTGACAAACTCCAATGTCGGTATCATTCACGTTGATTTCTATCCAGGTGAATCTGAACACCACCAATTCGAACCTATAACTTGTGTTCTAATGTCTGGTTACATCAATCTTTAAATTTCCCAAGCATGTGGACCCACAGGAGGCCATAAGTTATGTTTGTGAACCAGGTTGATCAGCTCCTCCCTCAATGAAGTCATGTGTCCTGACACAGCTTTTTGGGCCCTTTCCTGTGTGAATAACCAAGGGGCCTGCTTTGGTTTTAACAGGAAATGGTGCCACTGAAGTGCAAATTCACACGGTGGAAAAGTGCAGGGCTGAGGCTACAGCAACAGCAGGGCAGAAAGAACCAGCAAGCTAGTCAGTGCTCTTTTTAAAAATAGAATAAAGAAGCAGAATAGAGAAGGGCAAAGCGAAGGAGATGCAGAATTAGTCTGACCAGAAATACACAATGACTTATCCATAAGCCTAGGGGATGGCCTATCTTCACAGTTTACAGAGACATTTGTGAAGAAATGGGAAGGCAAAGAGAACTCAAAGCAAACCTAATCCCTTGCATGTTTTCAGGTCTTCCTCCCTAATCACCTTCTTATTTTCTCTTTATTCCTCACATGGTCCCTTCTGCCCTTTTATCATCTCATTACACAGCTCAAAGAAACTGCTCCACCCTTTTAAGTCAATTCATTCCACCTGCCCATGTTCCATCTTAGGAGTGAAGGGGAGGAGCCAGTGATACAAATAAATACCAGGACCTGTCCTGCACAGAGGTCAAAGGCGCCAAGCTAAGGAGGCAGGCAGTGTGTAGCTGGCTTTAATAGTAGCACTGAATGTAAAGATTCCCCTAAGGCTATTTGTAAAACCAAAAGAGAGGTTCCCAATTCTAAATACAGTTACTTGAGCTTCAGACAGAGTTTAAAGTAAATGTCACATTAAGTCAAGTATAATCAGTATTCACATCTAGAGGCTGGAAATGCACTTATAAAGACTTTTGTCTTCTTTTACAAACTTCAAAAACTTGAAAATTTTCCTATAACTCATTTCAATTGTGAACACACAAATTTATCACATAAAGGCAACAAGTTACATGGAAGAGTTTTTATTTAAATTAGCTCTAAGAATGTGAACTTTACTGTAATGGTACTAATTCCAGGTTATTTCACAATAGGACACGCTACTTTAATGTAAAACTAAGTATGTGTCAACAATCATGTTGTCCCTTGTAAAGAAATAAGATATCACTTAACATCAATTAAGTTAGCCAGTTTAATAACTATTATATCCACTGGTAAAAAGTGGTATAAAGGACCTTATTCATGATGTCTCTGGCAGCACCAACTATGAGAATTCCTTTCAAGAGTCAAAAAAAAAAAAAAAGTTGATTGTCTTTCTTGGACCCAGTGATGACATTCCTGCATTAACCCTATTTTAAAAAAGGGGAGAGGGACTCTAAAGAAACACCACTCATACCTTAAAAATTGTAAATAATTATAAGGAAATGGCTGATTTAATTGTGGCTTAAAAACCGTAGTAGACTAGTATATTTCCATTATAAACTATATTTAAGAAAAATGGGGAAAGAGCTCGTTATACAATATTAACTTTAAATGACCTGCGGATGAAGAAAAATGAGCATACACGTACTACACAGGGACTGTGGTGGTTTGAATAGGGATTTTTTTCCTGTCTTAATATGCATTACCGGCATAATTTCAAAATGGTTTTCTAAGAACTTCTAGATACATTATATATTCTGTATACATTTTGAAATGCATTTCCAAATATTAGTTTAAAATGTTAATATAGATTTCAAATTAACAGTGTTTACTAAAAGGCTTTATAAAAATGAATATGGTCGTACCTAGAATTTCTCTTAATCTGATAAATAATACAGTAAGTAAGTGTGGCTCCTATGTGGAAAATGCTTCCAGTTTTAACATGTTTCTGTTAATAGGATTTTACAAAGCACTTGGCTAGTTACTGCAGAGAGTCACAATGTGTGAGAGAAAGAAGACAAAGGAATTACATCATTTCATAAGCTTATACAAAGAAGTAAAAAGTGGAAAGCATTTTCGATTTTTTTTAAAGGGGCATACATGGCATGACTAATTGCAAAGCTCTAGAGAAATAACAAGCAATAATTTGTGACATATAAAAGCAAAAGGCGCTGCAATTATCACTAACTTCCATATGTCTTGCCAAATGTTTTATGTAGTTTCTGTTTACAGATTTTTTAGGATAACACTACCAAGTAGGTACTTTTGGTAACTGCATTTTATAGATGAGGAAACTGAAGCTCAAGTAGAAAATATAACTCATCCGAGGTTACCTGGAGGATATCAATAATAAATGCTGGAACTAAACCTTTACCCCAAAAAACTTTTATAAACCATACAAAACCAATATTTTTATTGCTATTTTTGTATATAACCCCACAAGATTTTTATTTTTTGCTTTTCTTCAGCTATTTTTAAGTTGCTCTTAAAATGGAGGAAAGGTGAAACTATTATAAGAAAATTTCAGCAGGCTCAGTACCTGTAGTTCAAGCAGCTAATGTGCCAGCCACATACAACAGAACTGGTGGGTTCGAATCCAGCCTGGGCCTGCCAAACAACGACAACTACAACCCAAAAATAGCCAGGCGTTGTGGCAGGCGCCTGTGGTCCCAGCTGAGGCTGAGGCCAGAGAATCGCTTAAGCCCAGGAGTTGGAGGTTGCTATGAGCTGTGATGCCACAGCACTGTATCCAGGGCAATAGCTTGAAGCTCTGTATCAAAAAAAAAAGAAAAGAAAAAGAAAATTTCACCAGGACTGGTCATCTATTTAATTTTCAACATCTCTCCTAGTAAGTAGTTTCAACTAAATTGAAGTTTTATCTGTGGGATCATAAAAATGATAAAGTCATGTTTCTTTATCTTTATTGCATTTTAGATCAGACTTAATTAACTATACCAGAAAAAATGTGGTAGAATATACTGGATCAGATACATGTTTACTTTTTTTTCCTTCGGTGTCTAAGTCATCATGATTTCTAAGGTAAGTATTTAAGGGTTTAGGCATCCAGAGCACCCCGTATTACTCTTACACAGTTGCTTCCCATGCATTTTTAAGCACATGCCTCCTTCTGTCTATACTCAAGGATAAGTCTGGCCTCTAGGAAGGATTTTGCTTTCTTACATAAACACCACCTTCTAAGGGCCTCCTAGGCAGTTAGCTCCCTTCCTAAGATAAATGTCTAGTTCACTATGAGTTGTGTTTCATAAATTTATCTCCTAAGAACACTGTTTATCAGAGCTCACCTCGGGGCTATGGTTAAGTGCAAAGCCAGGGCACCATGCGAGGCAGGTAGTTAAGGAAAGAGTTGTTGCCCCAAGCAGAGCCGATTCACCCACCAACAGCTCTAAGTTATTTGAAATTCTGTATTTTCTAACAAGTGTGTGAATTTTCTCCATAAAATGCCACAGGAGATTGTCATATCATACATTAAAAAACATTTTAAGTGACTACTTTTCTTGAATTTTCTGACTAAACTGACAGCCAAACATAGAAGTCAAAATACCCCCAGAGATCTGAACATCTAGGCCTAAAATAAATTTTGCCTAGATATCCAGATCTCTCACGGCTGGGAAGTGGGGAAGGGGACAACATGTCTTGTTTTCACTTTTTCAAGAATGCTCACTAGAAGAAAACAAAAGAGAAGATTACCAAGAAAAGAGCCCATGGAGGCTACAAGGACCACCTCCCAGGGATAAACCAAAGGAAGGGTCAGAAAAGCAGCTGCAAAGAACAGAGCACCCTGCCGGCCATCACCAGGCTTCCTCCCATGTTACCACCCCTCTTCTGCTCTCCCTCAGTCAAGCTCTAACTGTGGGTGCGGTGGCTCATGCCTGTGATTCTATCACTTTGGGAGGCCAAAGCAAGTGGACTGCTTGAGCTCACAAGTTCAAGATCAGACTGACCAAGAATGAAACCTCCAACTCTTCTAAAAATAGAAAAATTAGCTGGGCATCATTGTGGGCACCTGTAGTCTCAGCTACTAGGGAGAGTGAGGCAAGAGGATCTTGGGACCCCAAGGGACTACAGTTGCTGTGAGCTATGATGATGCCACAGCACTCTATCAGAGCAACAGAGTGAGCGTCTAAAAAAACAAGAAGAAAGGACAGCACCCATAGCTCAGTGGGTAGAGTGCCAGCCACATACACCAAGGCTGGAGGGTTCAAACCCAGCCCAGGGCAGCTAAAAAAAATAGCTGGGCATTGTGGCAGGAGCTTGTAGTTCCAACTACTGGGAAGGCTGAGTTGGAGGTTGCTGTGAGCTGTGATGCCACAACACTCTACCGAGGGCAACACAGGGAGACTCTGTCTCAAAAAAAGAAAAAAAGCTCTATCTTTGTTCACGTGAACATTTGCTCCTGTTAAACACCAACTTCTTTTACTAGAGAAAGAGTATCTCACCCTACCATAAGATGGGACTTAAGTAAATGTTTAAATACCCAGAAGAGGCAGTCTGAACAGCTCTACTGTTGCAGTACAAAACCTTCTTGTCCTCTGTTCACCTCCCACACTCTTTCCCACTGTGGCCCCCTTCCAAGAGAAAATAATTATGTGCCACAAATAATATTCAAGCCAATTAGCATTACTTCTTAGAGGCCTACAGCAGACCAAGAGCACGTTTATTTAGGAAGGTACCCCAGAGAAGTAGCATTCTGCCCTGTTTCTCTCTCTCTCTTATTTAAGGGTAATGTTTGAGATAGTAAAGTGCTAAATGCCTTTGCAAGATCTATCTCCTTAAAATCAAATTTTGACAAAGGAACTCTGGATATACCACCTTGCAGACGAGGAATTGTAATTTAGGATAAGGATCGTGACTACCAGCACAGAGATGGAAGCAAGTGGGTAAGCCAAGACTTCAACTACGATCTGTCTAATCCTAAACTGAATTTTAAATTGTAACTCTATACTGAAAATTGATAGAAAGTCTACTCTCTACTCGTTATACTCTGTTCAAGGCACTATATTAAAATACATATATGTACTTTTTTTATATAGACAAGGTCTTGCTGGGTCTCTCAGGCTGGAGTGCAGTGGCCCAATGGTAATTCACGTTATAACCTTGAACTCCTGACCTCAAACAACTTTCCCACTTCAGCCTCCCAGAAGTGCTAGGATTATAGGTGTGAAACACCATACCCAGCTTAAAAATAACTGAGTACAAATATGTGTAAGGCACTGTGCTATATCCAAGAATTCTATAAATACTAGGTAAACAGCCCAAGACTCAGTGGGTTCACAGACTCCAACTACAGGCTTGGAGTCCCGAAAGTTGCCCCTAAAGTCACGGAGGGCAAATGGGAAATTGTAGCTAAATCTACATTTAAAAATATTCATGACCAAATTTTACAAAGAGGTGGCCAAGCCATAAAGAATATTTTGTGCATATTTTGTAAAACTTGATAAAGATATATGTAGCTACATTTCCCATTTTCCCTATGTATGGTGACTTACGGGACACCCTGTACTTGCCATTCCTTCTACATGGACACCTTCCTTGATCCACCCATCCCACCACTACACTCTGGAAATTCTGGCTCCCTTTCTCTATAATGCCTTCCTTGACTAATTCTCCTCCAGCAATACTACTGGTTTAAATGTGATTTAAAATCCGTTCCAATAATTTCTTATGTTTAGGATGGATTTACACATTAGATTTATTCTCAATGAACAGACTGGCTCGGCGCCTGTGGCTCAAGCGGCTAAGGCGCCAGACACATACACCTAAGGTGGCGGGTTCGAATCCCCAGCCCGGGCCCACCAAAACAACAATGATGGCTGCAACCAAAAAATGGCCAGGCGTTGTGGCGGGCGCCTGTGGCCCCAGCTACTTGGGAGGCTGAGACAGGAGACTCGCTTGAGCCCAGGAGTTGGAGGTTGCTATGAGCTATGATGCCATGGCATTCTATCCAGGGGGATAGCTTGAGGCTCTGTCTCAAAAAAAAAAAAAAAAAATGAACAGACTATCCTTTGCTTTGTTCTAAATTAACCAGTTGTGCTTTCCATATGCTGTATGCTGACTATCAAGTAAATTACATAAGCCATTTTGGTAGAGGTCAATCTTGGATACAAAGAATTAAATAAATCTTAATTTTAGGTTTATAGAAACTATCATAACAGGTCCCTTTTATTTTATTTAGAGGAGGTATATGTTACCAGTAGTAACCTGGCTCTTGAGGAGGATATTACTTTATTAACAAAAACAATGAATGTGATTTAAGCATTATTAAAGAAATCTGATCTTTTACCAAAGCAGAATTTATTAATTTTTTGCACATATCCTTAACACGCTGGCTGCAGAGTCACAGACACAACTTTCTTCCATCTATAAGAAATGCCTTATAAGACAGTATCTCAAATGACAAAACGGTTACTACCATGATCTATTTTTCCATGTTACACAGATTAAAAGATAAAATTATTTCAAAGATTAGATTATTTAAGTAATAATTTAGTGTTCCACATAACTGCTTTCCAACAAGTACTATCTTCTAGAAAATAAGAGCATGCTTTTCAATTTCCATTCAGCTAAAACTAAGTATTTCAACAGATGAAATAGGCAACTTTATTTTATTTATTTATTTTTTTTGAGACGGAGCCTCCTCAAGCTATCCCCCTGGGTAGAGTGCCATGGCATCACAGCTCATAGCAACCTCCAACTCCTGGGCTCAAGCGAGTCTCCTGCCTCCGCCTCCCAAGTAGCTGGGACCACAGGCACCTGCCACAGCGTCCGGCCATTTTTTGGTTGCAGCCATCATTGTTGTTTGGCGGGCCCGGGCTGGGGATTCGAACTCGCCACCTTAGGTGTACGTGGCTGGCACCTTAGTCAATTGAGCCACAGGCACCGAGCCGAAATAGGCAACTTTAAACAGTGGGCTAAGTAACCAATGCAGTCTTCATTTTCCTTTGTCCCTTCATTTTAGGCAAATAATTAGGAATAATCTCCTTCAGGGATTATTATAAAAGGAATTCCTGGCCAGGCGCGATGGCTCTCACCTGTAATCCTACTTACTCTCTAGGAGGCCAAGGGATTCCTTGAGCTCAGGAGTCTCAGACCAGCGTGAGCAAGAGTGTGACCATTCTGTACTAAAAACAGAAAACTAGTCAGACATAGTGGGGCACACCTGTAGTCTCGGTTACTCAGGAGGGTGAGGCAAGAGGATTGCTCAAACCCAAGAGTTTGAAGTTGCTATAAGCTATGATGCTATGGCACTCTACCCAGGGCTACCGAGGCAGACGCCGTCTCCAAAAAACAGAAAAGAAACTCCTTTACTGAGGTGGGAACCTAAAAGAAATGATGTCCAAAGCCCCATCAAAGGCAGAGTTTCTTAATTAAAAACTCTACTCACAAGTTCACAGGCCTGCTCAGATGAAATAGGTTCATTATTTCACGTGTAATAGCCACAGAATGCTGTTAACATACTACAAACATAGAAGCTAGGATATGTAACAGGAACTTCCAAATCGGCTAGGCACAAACTTGATTACAGGACCCTCCTGAAGATTTCTAGAGAAACCGAAGAGGAGTAGTAAACCAATGTGACTGAGCCTCGTGGTTGGTCTTAGAATGCTTTTTAAAACCTATCTGGGACACTTTCTCAGAAATGCTTCATGATGGCAGCTCTCCATCATCAGGCCTCACCTGCTGTTGATGGAGAGGTGAGGCTCCCCGCCCACCAGGCAACACTACTGCGGGGCCCCTTTCCCCCTCTGCCATCCCTGCTTCCCCTGCCTGCCAGGCTGCTGTGTGCACACTGCTCTCCACCTTCAACCACACCCATCCAGCATTCACTGTCCACTCCACACCATGATCTCCACGTACCGTCTCCATTTCACAACTACTATTCAACCTTATCCATCATCTATACAACCCTGCCCTCAACACTCCAAGCCTATTCCTGTACTTTCCCCTGAACATTACAATCTGCCGCCTGATCACATGCTATCTTAAATACGCATTACCTCTTCCCGAAGCTGTGTCCACAACAAGATCGTTAACTCTGCGTCTTAGACTTCTTCTTGGCTCCTGGCAAGGCTTGGTACTCAGCAACTACTGGATGGCTGATCACTAAAAATAAAATTACCTTTATGTAAATTTATTCTCTTTGTTGATTTCACAAAAAGTATTAAACATTTTAAGCTGATATGTATTTAATGTTTCATTAGTTTTATGCTTTCAAACCCCCATTTCTTTGTGTTTTCCCTAAAAGGTACTCAGCAAATATTACTTCATCATTTCCTAATAACATCCCATGGGTGTTATTAAAAACACCAACTAAATATGCTAACGAGTCACTCTTCTTCATCTTTTCCTCTTGAAGTAAAATTTGCCATACATTGAGTACAAATTAAAACTAGTGCTGCCAGGCCTTCTAAAAATCGTAATTACATAATATAAACACTAAAAGCTGAAATAAAAATTATAATTTTACTTTTCTCATCAGATGAGTACCATGGATGTGTATGCTGAAACTTTTGGACAATGCATAAAAAAATATATAAGGCAGTTAAAATCAAATACTGACAGCAAATAATTGACATAGAATAGATACTGTATTTGGTATATGCCCTTTCATACATATACTCAGGTATACAAATGTACGAATTCTAGAAGCAGTTCCTTAAATCCTGGCTTCATACTTCTTATTGATGGGACCTGGGATGATCAGGACCTTGATATTTCTGTTACTATACAAACAGTGCTTTTTCTCTTTTGGAGACAGAACCTTGCTCTTTTGCCCCAGGTATACAGTGGTGTCATCATACCTCACTACAACCTCTAACTCCTGGGCTCAAGTCGTCAGCCTCAGCCTCCTGATCCCATGGGATTGAAGGCACCCATCATGATGCCTAGCTAATTTTTCTATTTTTAGTGAAGATGGGACATCATTCTTACTCAGGCTCAGTGCCATCTCCTGAATCATGTAATGGGCTTCCCACAACACTAGGAGAACAAGTATAAGCCATCACATTCTACCAGTACTATTTGCATAGAGAAATGTTGCTGTTGTTAAATGAGATACTCAACATGCAAAAATTCAACAAAGTAACATATGCAAATGTGTAATATGTCGCCTACTGCATGTATACCCTTGACATAAGGGAAGAAAACACATTACAAAATAGTATTTAACAAACTTCCTAGACTTCCTTACAGTGTTTTAAAACAACAGTCTGGTATTTCTTCTATCAAAGGGCTATATGTAACTATTACCCCTACTGGACATTTTGATTACTTCAGGTTTTAACTATAATAATCTAATGAGCATAATTGCACCTATTATCTTTGCACATACTCATAGTTATATTTTTTGAAATAAATTCCTTGAAGTATAATATTTCAGGTCAAAGAGTAATCACATTTTAAATGTTTATGCATATAGAAAAGTTTACACTTACACACACTTCATCAGTGCACACAGGCATCTGCACACATAGACCACGCCCTCCCTCCAGACGTGTGGTACGAACACCTTTCTAATCTTATCCAATCTGACAGCAGAAAAATGGTACTGTTCTGCTTTAATTTGCATTTCTTGGACTACCAGTGAGATAAAATATCAATTCATCTGTTGGTCACATATATGTGAAATCTCTGTTAAAATCGTTTTCCATCTTTACACTGGGCAGCTGCCTTGCTCTAGTTAACAGATTTCTTCATAAAGAAAATACTACTGTTGCATACTGTAAATGTTTTCTCCAACTTAGTTTAGCGCTTAAATTTACAAAATTTTTATTATAAAGGTATGTTTCATTTTTACGTTGGCAAATGTATCAATCTATTTCCGATTTATAATTTCTGGATTTAGAGAAACCCTTTAGAAATTTCTTCCGCATTCCAGATTTATAAAAATATTCACTTAAACTTACTTTGGAAGTACATTCCTCTGGTTCAGTTTTTATGACTCAAAGTACTAGAGAGATGTTTCTGAAATATTAGAATACTTTTTCTGAGAATATCTTGGGTCACGCAAAGCATAAGGCCACTATATTGGGATTCTATAGAAGAAGATTTATCTAAACTTCCACAGCAGAACACCATAAAAAGGCCCATCGTGTACACTGGCTTAATATTTTCACTCCTTTTACCAGTGCATTTTTATCCCAATCCATACACCTCTGTTCTTCTTTCCAGGCCTGTTTATCCCATAATTTACTTCCTATCTGCTCTCAAATATTACTTCTCGGGAAGATTGCCCCACCAGTTCCCTGTTATAAAAAACCCTGGAATCTTTCCCTTTATCCTACAGCACCTCTCAGTTGGAAGCAATACATACACAGTCATCCCCCAGCATTGTCCCTGAACACTGGCTCCAGGATCCCTAACCCACATCAAAATCTGCAGATGCTCGAGCCCCTCCTATGACATGGCAGCATGCAGGATTTGCAGGAACTTATGCACAACTTCCCATACACTTCACATCATCTCTAGATTACTTATAATACATAATAAAATGAAAATGCTATGTAAACAATTGTTATATATTTTAAAATTTATTTTAATAGATTTATTTTATTTTAATTTTCAATTTGTGCTTGGTTGAATTCAAGGATATGGATCCTGCAGATATGGAGGGCTGATGGCATTTATATTAATTTGATTATCTAAACCATAGTAGGGATGATGATTATTTTTGATCCCCATTGCAGGACATAGATGGCATCTTAGTAAGTATTCAATAACTATGTTTAAACAGAAAGGAGGAAGGAAGGAAAGTTTAGGTATTGATTTCTTTTGTTTGCATTTGTTTTTCTAAAAACAAAAAAATGCAAGGTCTAAGCGAAGCCAAAGACAAAACTAATATTACATAGCTCTTCACTGGAAGTAATCAATCTTTCTTTCACAAAATTTTAGAAAAGCAGAAGACAGTTGGTGGGGACCCTGCGGACTTACGGCCACATAAGACCTTCTAGGTTCTTAGGTATAGCTTTTTGACAAGAACAAAATTTTATAGAACAAATCCTTTTAATACATTTTGCTTATCTTTTATAGTTATTTTTAAAATAAACATAGTTAACATCTCAAAGGGTAAAATTAAATTTCAACAAAATAATCTCCCCAGACTGACCAGCACAATCGTAACGCTAATAAGCCTTAAGGGCTGGACTGACAGCAGCTCCACTCAGGGTTTGGTTCTAACTTCCCCTGCTGACACCACTACCACACCAGGCTGGTTGGCGAGAGTTTGTGGGGGTCAAGGCTGCCAGTCTGTGGACAGCTTTTGACAATGGCACATACGGCTTCTGTCTGAAGTGGAATTGGTGAATAGGTGCACAGCTCGGCAGCATTTTTTAAAATTTTGTCTCCTTAAAAGCCTATCACGTCCCAGAGGACACTGAAGGAAGAAAAGAGGTTTTTAATGAGGATTGGGAATTGCAGTATTATCTTATTTCTGCTAAAGATATGATAATTTGTTTGCTTTGTGATATTATAATATCAATAATAAAGAAATTCAATGCTTATTAGCATTATAACACTCAAGGAACCCAAATATTTTACTTATTTATTTAATTTTTTCAAATTAATATGAGGGTACAATTTTTAGGTTACATTATTCTCGCTTCCAGAATAAAGTTTCACTTGTAGAAGAGCCCCTCAACCAAGGGGCGTGTTATACACCCTCACAAAGTGCACATTAGGTGAGATCCCGCCTCATGCCCTCCCTCCTTCTGCCAAACAACCCCAGCACGCGAATATTTTAAATCAGAGGGAGAGGCACAAAAGGTTGTACTGCAGACATTAAAAGATGAAGAGCAAAAGTAAAGACAATTCGTTCAAGCAGCAGTAAGACCTAGAAAAAAATGCCACTATAGCAACTCATAAGTAGCTTATAAATTCAGGAAAAGAGGGAAGCCATTCCGACATGTTGAAATTCTGGAAGAACATATTGTCAAAGCTGTAAGATGCTCAGACCCTGATAACATTTCAAAGTACAAACAACTGCCTCTTTCAAGATCATAAATGATCAGCAATATGAATTAGCCTTCAACTTAACAGAACTTCATATAATATTTCAAAAGAAAATTATGCACTATTATTCAACCACTTTAGATCAAATCAACAGATACTACTGACTAGGTGCCGGTTTTATATTTTAGTCAGTCGTAACACAAGATTTTCTTTGCTACAAAGAGTTGCTTGCTTTGAGCAGTTTAGCAAATAGAACATAGGGTCTAGATATCTTCAACAACTTCCCAGATAAATGTTGTCAATTGGACTGAATTTGGTAAATTTAGTGAGTATGTTACGTACAGATGGTGTACCTTCCATGACAGGAAAATATGAAGAGTTTCATTAAAAAAAGTATGAATAGATCTAGATGCTTTCATTTCTTTTCATCTTACCTCGCAGCAGCAAATCTCTGTTAAAGCTACTATTTTGAGTGACACTTTGCAACAAGTTACCAGTACTGTTAAGTTTCATAACATGCATGTTAAAAGCTGAACTTCTGGCTTGGCGCCGGTGGCTCAATCGGCTAGGGGGCCAGCCACGTACACCTAAGGTGGCGGGTTCGAATCCCCAGCCCGGGCCGCCAAACAACAATGATGGCTGCAACCAAAAAAATGGCCGGGCACTGTGGCGGGCACTGGGACCCCAAGTGGCCGGGTCCCAGCTACTTGGGAGGCAGAGGCAGGAGACTCGCTTGAGCCCAGGAGTTGGAGGTTGCTACAAGCTGTGATGCCATGGCATTCTACCCAGGGGGATAGCTTGAGGCTCCATCTCAAAAAAAAAAAAAGCTGAACTTCTAAATAGTCAATGAGCATTTGCCCTATCCAAGCTAAACCGAGGCTATTGCTAATGTGAATTATTGAAAGAGGATTTCTATAGAAATGCAGATTTTCTGTGTGATATCCCACCAAATCAAAATGACTTGAATATTTCTTGGCAAGGTAAACCTAAGTCTATATATGATAGGTAGCATAAAAAAAAAAAAAAATCAAAGCATTCCCCAAAAAGCCATCTTTTTTGGGAAATACTTCTTCAAAAAGAAATTTCAGGTGAACATTGTCTCACTTTAGCAAAGTTCATGGATGAGCAGGATGATATATGCAAATCATCTGAAGAACAGCAGCTATTACAGACCTATTAACTGCCGCACACAGAGAAGGCTGACTTCTAGAATCATGACATCACACTCATATTAACATTTCAGCCTCACCTAGTTCACATCACCAAGACACCTAAAGAAATGCCAATGGAATCGATTGAGCCACTGATGCTCAGATCCAACTGAAATACAGAAAAAATGCAATATACCTATGCCTTCAGCACCATGCCCAAAAGATGCTTTCTTGCTTTTCAACCACATATTACTAGGAATCCACATCTTGCTACCTAACTCAAATCAAGACACCCAAAAGGGCACAACTGACTGATAGTTATCTAGAGGATCAACTGACAGTGTGGACGTGGGCACTGCAGGCAAATATTCAAAAATGCTCTCCAACAAAACATAGACACAACAAAGTCATTAGTAGCTTACCTCTAAAATAGCACATAATTTTCATTTTTTGGATTTTTATAAAATAATTTATATCTTTAGGTATATCTAATTGAAATGTCTTGAATGCAGCCTTATTTGATGTGGCCTTCCAACATGCAAAGGTTCCCCACCCCTAGTTGAAGGCACCATAGTTATTCTTAACATCATTTCTGATGGGCTGAAAGGAACAGATATTTCTCATCCTAAAAAGATGTGCTTCACTGAATTGTTTCGGTATCATTTCATGTTCTTAAAAATGGGCAAACTACCAGTATTTTTTCAAATGCCCTTCAGATTTAAATTGTATAAAAAAAAATAAATTGTATACAAAAAAAAAAAAAAACTTGATTACTGAGACTGGTAGTCAAATACTAACGCCCTTCATATTTAAATTGTATACAAAAATAAATAAATTGTATACAAAACAAAAAAACAACTTGATTACTGAGACTGGTAGTCAAATACTAATAATTAAAACCTACATAGGGTTTTGCAGTTCAAAGAGTTTTTGTAAACATTTTTAAATTTTACTATCCATGATGTTAATATTAGACAGGGATTCATAGGGGAAGCCCTCAACTACAACTAAAAGATACGGCCCCGCCCCAGCTCTAGCTTCGGAACACTCCCACCTACAAGTCCAGTGTTCATCAGGCCTTGAGAACCACCCCAGCCCTAAGTTCCCTCTGCGATCAGATGTCCCCCTGACCACTTCCGGAGTATAATGATGCATTCTCTCCCTACGGAAATATGGCATGACCTATTATTTTGTATTACTGGTAAGTCCTTTTCTCCCACTTATAGATAAATCCTCTCAAGAGATTATCAGCTCCTCAAAGATAAAGGCTTTTTTTTTTTTTTAACTTCCCACAGCACCTACTCTAAGAGTTAAAAACCGATTGTTAATCAACTGGAACAGGGAGGCTGTGTTCTAAAAAATGAAAAACAAGCTATTTTGAAAGGGTTTACCTGACACTCACCCAGACTGGTCGTCCCCAGGTCCACCCACAGGCCCCCAAATCCACTCACAATGCGCACACACACAGGCACACAGGTGAACAGGACCCAGGGACACAGTGTTCCCAGACCAGGGGGAGACTCTCAAACCTGAGGAGGTGGCAAAGCTTTTCCTATTGTAAGGAACTGGGGTTGGGGGGGGGGGGGTGAGCAATGTTGCCTAGAGGCTTTTCTTTGTAAAACTGGTTTTTCTTGCTAGCTTCTGCCCTAATAGGAGCTCCAAGGTGGGACAGAAGGAGGAAGCTTAGGAAGAAAAGAAAGCAGCAGAATCAACAGGGAGGGTCCTTTCTCTCCCAGTGATGAAATTCCCAAGAAGCTCCCATTACCTGATCTTCCAGCACAAGGAAAAAGTGAGGGAAGAGTTTGTAGAGACAGTGCCTCCTCGCCCATGCCAACAAGGTCTCATTTTGATGCATTTATAACCCAGGTACAAACATTGGCACGTTGTCTGTTTTTATCTTTGTGACATGAGAGTGAAAGGTTTTCTTTTGCAAAAATCTGAACTATTTCTTAAGGGAAAAACTTCCATACACATCCATGTCTTCCCTTCTGTATCAAAAGTTTCCACCTTGATTATATAACATATAAATATAGATGGTTGTACTACTGCAACCCACCCTGCTGTGTTCTCCTGCAAACGATGCATTCCCTACAACACACAGCCATGCGTTTAGACACCCCTAAGTCTCCTGCACGCATCCATCTTCACAGCCTTGATTATGCACAAGACATACACAGTCATGGTGATTAAAACCTGCTGAACACTTCAATTCACTGCCTACGAGCCTGCAGTATTTTTACTCATATGATCATTTCCCAAGATGCACTTGCCAATGTTCAACTCATTAATACTACTGAACCTAATTTTCAGCATTGTATTTAGGTTCGCGATTTGATGCATTTTCTGAATAATGAATACAGTATATGGTTTCTAAATTCTGGTTAATGGAATAATCCAGAATAATCTTAATCCATTAAGATAATGTTGACAGTTCTGAAGTTTGAGTAAGCCAAGATTAAGATAATCTTTAAAAAACTGAAAATGTGTTAGGTGATCGTGGATGAGGGATGCTCTATGGACTGGGAAATGGTCACAGATCCAATTACTGCTTCTGCCTTTTAATGAATGGGAACATAATTCTCTTACATGCCAGAAATGCACAAGCTAATGCAAACCACAAGGTCAGGACTATTACCTTGTCATGGGGAGGAAGGGGCACATTATAAAAGAGTAGCAAAAGAAAGCTCTGTGGGGATGGAACCCCACATATACAAGATCTGAATTTTGATTTTGGTGGTGGTCCCACAAATACATACGCCAAAATTGCATAAAACTTATACACACATCCACACGCAAATAAGTACATATAAAACCAGTGAAATCTGATCCGTGGACTGTACCAATGTCTATCACTTGGCTCTCATGGCTCATGATACTCTACTACAGCCATGAGAGACATTACAATTGGGGAAAATGGTAATGAGGGGATAAGGGATCGTCCTGTATTTGGGGGATGAGAAAAGGGGGATTTCTGTAAAATCGCAATTATTTGAAAATAATTTTTTTTGCAAACACCATTTGCTAAATATACATACATTTATTAAGTCATGTCTTAATACAACCAACATTCATTAAGCCAAGTTGCCTGGCATTGCTCTACATGCTGGAGCTATAGGTATAAACTGATGTGACCGCTGACCTGAGGAATTCACAGCCTTGTCATCTAACACAAAATCAGTACACGACAAAAGAGGAAGTGCAGTTGGCTTCCACATGGAGAAGACTCAGGAGCATCTGCAGCTGGTCCACATACCTCGGTCAAGCTCTCCATGAAAGCAAATGTAGTTGTCAGTCACTACTCCATTCACAAAATAAGTGATTATATATGACTAGCATAAAATGGTCACGTGAGGCCGGGCACAGTGCTTCATGTCTGTCATCCCAGCACTCTGGGAGGCCGAGGCGGGTGGACTGCCTGAGCTCACGAGTTCAAGACCAGCCTGAGCAAAAGCGAGACCCACATCTCTACTAAAAAAATAGAAAAAAATGAGGCAAGAGGATCGCTTGAGCCCAAGAGTTTAAGGTTGCTGTGAGCTATGATGCCACAGCACTCCACCCAGGGTAAAGGTGATATAAATCTAAGGTTCACAAGTTCACAACATTAAAAATCTCAACCCTGGGGAAAAATTTTTACTAAAGTCATTTTCAATTTAAGGGCCAAGAGATGTTCAGTTAAAATAAGCTGACTCTTGTCAACTTATGTAAGAAAGGCTGTTATATTTGACTTCAAAAGTTCAATGTTTCTTTTAAACTGCTTTTTGAAATACACTTTTGGAAATGTTATTAAATTTGTTCACAATAATTATATACCTCAGATTAAAACTGTAAAATTGAGGGTCAGTAACATCCTAGGAAAAAATGATTTATGTTATTAGAATTTGAACATCTGTGACTAGTAAAAAACATTAACCTGAAATAGATACTATTTTTTAAAAATACAGTTACCAATTCACTTTGCATTCGTGCTTGCCTAGAAACATTTCTTAAAAACTAATGATTTCATTTTAAATTAATATACCATTTTAGGTAAGTGATATTATTTTCTTTCCTTCTGGTTTTTCAGTTAACAATTATCTTGATATTTTAATTTTAATTTGTTGGTCTGTCTGCCAGGCTGGTCTAAACAGATCTTTGGATTCCCTTATCCTCCTAACATTATACCTGAAAAATGCTATATCAAAATAATTCTGTAAATATTAAAAAACAAATAATGGCATTACTGTGCTTTGACCTTATCAAAGATTGAATGAAAGAAGGATTACTTCTGGAAATGGAGGAAAATAAAAACTAAAGTACTGCTAATGCCTTTCACAAGCTCACTACAATTACAGTTCTATAGACATCTTTAGCCTCAGTGTGGATGAAATCATGGGACTCAAGGTGACAGTGGCAAAGATGGAAAAGCTGAAAACATTACACTGCTACCTGACACACACAGAGCACCGTCCTGTAATGCTTCAAACTTTGTAACCATGAGCTAGCATTAAAAAAATTGATATAAAATAGTGCCTTAAATAATTCAATTATAGTTTTAATGTATTAAAATATGTAAGTGGTAAATCACATAGATAGGACCCTTTATTCAAATTTTCCCTACGAAATGGCCATCAGAACACCATTTCTCTCAAAACGGTATCTGCCAGTTTAAGATGTGTAAATCATGGAGTTCTAATGAACAGGAGAGAGGTAGGAGCCACAGATTATGGGAAAAATTTATCACCACTTCACTTAGATTTTTCCGAGTCTACAATATACCAGGCACAATGCCAAATGCCAAGGATTCTGTACTCATCCAAAGCAGGCAGGATTTATGCCATCGTGGACAGCATCTATGAGGAAGAGAAAAAAAATGTCCCCGTGCCTCCTGTTTAAGGAATCCCACACTGTGCAATGCAGACCACCCATCGCACCTGAAGACGGGTGCCCCCAGTGGTTGCACAGAACATCTGCAGTCCCGACCTGGCCACAGAGATTCCAGAAACTGCAGACTCACCTTCATGCAAGAACAGTTTCAGTAAAGAATGGACTTCCAGTGCTATAAAGTCAGTGCCAACATCAGCATGCCTACAAATTCCCCTCTTTCCATTTTTAAGTAGCTTAAGACTGGCTAAAAAGGTCTTGGAATACCTCATGTACACACATTGAATATATTACACAGTAAAGCAGCCGCTGTTAACAGGCATTTTACCCATGATTCCTTTAGGGAGTCATCCATCCCTTCTCAAACACATATCCTACATGTAATGTTAAGTTGTATAAACCAGTTTCTCAAAAGCTGAGGTAGTCAAAAATGTTCTTACCAAGTATCATAATAATTTCTTGCTACAGTAAACTGGACCAAAGTGCAATCCAGCTTTTCTAACTTTTATCTGCCTTCTCCAGTGTCTGTGACTCAAAAGTCCAGCATCATCCCAGACCCATCGTCCACTCAGATCTTTCCCATTCTATTAGTCATTAAGTCCTATAGGTTCTACCCAAGAGGACTCTCAATCCAACCCCTTCTTTTCCGTTTGCATTGCTATAACTGAGAGGCATTAAATAACATCCACAAAATAGCCCCAAACCATAACTCCAAAATTATGTGGCCTCATATACACATCTTTCCTGACAGCCACATTCGACTACTTGAGCTCACCTTTTCTCCTTAGCACTTTGCTGCTATCATTCCCCCCAAAATATATCTGACAGATATGCCATCTCCTTCACATCCTAGCTCTGAAGCAACTATCCCCCAAAAAACAATGCCCTAATTCTCCACCATCTCTGACCCCCACACTATGTTGAAACATATGTGTGCTTTGTAGTACAGTTCCTCCTGAAGTATTCATTATGGACGTATTCGAAAAAAAACGTCTTGTGCCATCCAGTATCACATCTGCCTTTTCATGATTACTGTCCCTCAGTTGGGACACTACACACAGAATGCAACTAATAAGTATTTATATAATGGGTCAGACTGAACATTCCTGCTAAGACACTGAGCCTCAAAAGCAAGCACTGTGAAAGCAGGGCTAAGACTCTGATGGGAGGAAGGGACTTGAACACTTCAATTTACTGCAGCAACTGATCTTTCTTCATCACCAATATCCACAGCTTAACTCAATGATAAGATATCCAAAGGCAAAGATACAGCCTTAAAACGTAGAGCGGAGATGCTCCAGGCAGGATAGGAAAATTTTCACAGCAATCTCTCAAGTCAGAACGCCTTGGTCCAATCTTACCTCCATACATTATTGTGTGAACATTGGCAAGGTGCATAAACCCTTTGTCCCTTAACTTGGCCTACAAAGTGAAGATTATAAACAGAGAACATATATATACATATACATATGCTAAATAAGTGCTATGTACTTCAATGGCTTCCCATTTCACTTAAAGTCCACAATCTTCACCTTGGCACCAGAGGCCTTGCTTCATTTCGTAGCCACTGAAGTACACAGCACCTAACCTGAAGATATGAAACCAAAATGTCCAAAATCCAAAACTTTTTGAGCATCAGCAAGGTGCACAAGTGGAAAATTCCACACCTGTCCTCATGTGACACATCACAGTCAAAATGCAGTCAAAACTTTGTTTTATGAGCAAAATTATTAAAAAACATTATGTAAAATTATCTTCAAGCTATGTGTATAAGGTGTATATGAAACATAAATGTGCTTTGCATTTAAAAAAGTAAGTGCGATGTAAGTGTTCGCTATTATTAATACTTTCTGTAATATATACAGTTTAGTCACAACTTACGTATTAAGAATGAGGTTATCTACTGGCTAATTCTTAAAAGATAAGGTCTCAAGTGCACTTAGCATGAGGACCCAACCCTGAAAACATATCTGACCTGGTAGCTTTTCTCTCTGCTAAGGCAGTATTCCATGTTTTCCTCCTTAAAAATGATACAAAAGGTCAGAATGTCCCACAGACTATTAAGAATTAGCAAATCAGGCAGCACCTGTGGCTCAAAGAATTAGCAAATCGGGCAGCCCCACATGCCAGAGGTGGTGGGTTCAAACCCAGCCCCGGCCAAAAACTGCAAAAAAAAAAGAATTAGCAAATCCAATTGTTTTACTTTAATTCAACTACTATGAACATCGCTAGAGTCAGAGCTGTAAAGAATCCCTCCTAGTTACAGTCTGAGTTTGAACTGACTGAAAGACTTAATGGATCACCAAATCTTAACATTAATTTAGTAAAACCTGATAAGTATGTCCAAAAGGGTAATAAAATAATTCGGAAGGCCTTCATAAATATGTAACATTAAATATTTGTGATGTGTCATTCAATCAAACAGATGAGATCTATGCTTCAGGGAATAGAACTCATAAAGCATCTAAATGAATCTGAGAAAAGCATTAACTGAGGCACAAATTAAAACAGCACAGAGACTCTCTATGGGCCAGAAGCCCTTGCATAATAGCACCCAGCTAACCCAGGAGACACCGCAAAGTAAGAAGAAACCTAGTCAAAGAGAAATCAGTGATTTAAGAAAGGAGCAAAGATTAGTCAGGATCCTTCAAAAGATCATCTAAATATGGGAGGCAGGGGATCAAGAAAGGCAAAACGGGGTGGCGCCAATGGTTCAAGGAGCGGGGCACTGGCCCCACAAATAGGAGGTGGCAGGTTCAAACCCAACACCGGCCAAAAAAAAAAAAGGTAAAACGTATTCCATACGTAAGTTCTGACTAACTGACCAAAATATATCTTCCAGAGATATTTTTTCATTAGGTCTGCAACTTGAAAGACTGGATGAAATAAGAGTCTAGTACTACTCAAGCTCTTTTAATTATCTCACTCATGATCAGAGAAAAATAAAATTAAGACCCTTATTATTTGACGCATCGAACCATCTTAAACATCAAGAACTAATGCATTCAAATGCTTCGAAGAAATACGTTTACTGATGACTAAATATGTGTTGGGGAAAGAGGCCGGGCGGGATAAGATCATTCATAGCAGCTTGGTCTAAGGCCATCCTGTCTCTGATAACAGGAGAGCAACAAAACTGAGACAACTGTAAACTCACTCCAACTTCCCTGAGAATACAAGCCCAGCGGTAAAATGGAATTTAACTATGGTAGGGGCGGGCGGTTACACTCTCTGCTTTCATACTATTTCTTGAAATTTCGCTTCAATATATTAAATTAGGATTTTACAGATATCTTGGTCCTTGACCATGACAACCAGTAAAAGCTACACAAGCTTCCGCTTCTTAAAAGCACTGATTGATGATGGCAAAAATGATAAAAGTAGTATATGACAGAGCTGAAATTTTTCCCTTAGAAAGAATTCCTTGAGGAAAGCTTACATTTCTTTATTTGCGGTAATATTTATGTGTTCAATAAAAACGAAAATGTAAAAATTAGGCAATGGATCTAGTTTTAATAAATTAGGCTGGTCCCCACAGCAATTGCTACGTGGGCTAAAAGAAGAGTAGGAGCGCATTAAATCCATTAAACACTCCTATAACACTGTATCTTACTGACAATCTTGCAGAGAATTCTGCATCTATTCTCATTGCTACCAACAATATACAATGCTCTTTAATACGTCATGTTTTATTTCTATGCCTGCTTGGCAAAACTACCAAAAACAAAAAGAACGATGTGGTCAATCAATCAGTAACTTCTCCCATCAGAGTGTTAATAGAAACTTTACACCTTGCCACTAGATGAATGACTCAGAGGGCACAGGCAAATAAGCCGCCCTGTTAAAAGGGTCAGTAAGAAGGAAAAAGCCAGCACTCTGCACCTTGCAGAGGAATGGAAGGGAAACTACCCAAGAAACCATGTCCCTACATCTGAAGTCCACAGTGCAACCCAACCACCCCCACTGTCTTCCTTCATCAGCACTGTCATGTGGGATGTCCTATTCTGCCTCTGTAAAAATGGGATAATAAAAACACCTGCCCTATGATACACTAGCAGCACCAAACACACCTAGCACCCAGATCTTGGTTACTAATAACCCTCTCCAAGGAAAGGAACCAGGGCTCCTTGGAGAAATGCCTGATTCTGCAGGGTGTCCCAAAGGTTGCCCTTAAAACAGCCATGCATAGGGAAAGTGGAAAATTGTAGCCAAATATACCTTATTTACAAAATAGAAGAGTTATCAATAGCCAAGGCCAAGAAAGATGCCTCACGCCTGTAATCCCAGCCGAGGCAGGTGGATTGCTTGAGTTCAGGAGTTCAAGACCAGCCTGAACAAGAGTGCAACTGGTATCTACTAAAAATAGAAAAACTGAGACAAGAGGATCTCTTGAGCCCCAGAGTTTCAGGTTCCTGTGAGTTATGATGATGTTATAGCACTCTACCCAGGGTGACAGAGTAAAACTCTGTCTCAAAAAAATAATAAACAATTTTTTAAAAATAAAAATAAATCTCGTTACCAAGAGCCATAGCAGAACAATTTGAGCAACAAAAGAAAGCAGTACTGGATTATAATCCACAATATAAAATAAATATTCCTAAATCCACACTGATACACAAAACAATTTAACAGCTAGATAAGATAGACATAGGGAGAAACAAAAAGTCTCATGAACAGAAGAATTCCAAATAACTTCAGGGAATACTCTACATTCAAGGAGGTGGAGTTTAACTCCTTTTTTCCTGAAGTGTAGGGGACACAAGGCAACTTCCTTCCCGAGAGCACAGTTAAGGGAAGAGAATCTTCACAGGGGAGAGAGCCGGCAAACCCTATCTCAGCCAGGTAGCCGAGGCCAGCGCTAACAGAGACTGGCCACTCTGACAGTCCTGCTCTTGCCGTGATGTAATGAGAATGTCTCTCTACCTACGTGGTCCTTCTCCCCAAAGCCTGGAACTCTAGACTAATCACGAGAAGGGCATCAGACCAGTCTCCACTGAAAGACAGTCTACAGAACACCTGGCCGTGAATCCCCAAACTGTCAAGGTCAATCACGAGGGAGGTCTCGTAAACTGTCACAACCACGAGATAGCAGATGTGACCATAAAATGGACGTGTATGCCGGGTGGGATTCTGGGACAGGAAAAGGACTTTAGGGAAAATTTGAGGAGGTATAAAGTATGACAGGTCTCTGAATAACAGTTTTGTTCAACATCATTTTATAAAACATTGAGGGGAAGTAGAAAGAAAAAGAAAATCAATTCCCAGCTGAGGCCACTGCCTGTGTAGAGAGTTTGTGTGTTCTCCTCACATGTGCATGAGTTTTCTCCAAGTACTCTGGTTTCCACTCACGTCCCAAAGCTGTGCATGTCAGGTGACGTGCCATACCTACCGGCACAGTCCCAGTCTGAGTGAGTGTGCCCTGTGATGGACAGCAGGTGAGCTGGCATACCCATGCGGTCCGTCCCAGTCTGAGTCAGTGTGCACGTGAGTGTGCCCTGTGATGGACGGCAGGTGAGCTGACATACCCATGTGGTCCCAGTCTGAGTCAGCGTGCACGTGAGTGTGCCTTGTGACGGACAGCAGGTGAGCTGGCATACCCATGCGGTCCCAGTCTGAGTCAGCGTGCAGGTGAGTGTGCCCTGTAACGGACGGCAGGTGAGCTGGCATACCCATGTGGTCCCAGTCTGAGTCAGTGTGCACGTGAGTGTGCCCTGTGACAGACGGCAGGTGAGCTGGCATACCCATGAGGTCCCAGTCTGAGTCAGTGTGCACGTGAGTGTGCCTTGTGACGGACAGCAGGTGAGCTGGCATACCCATGAGGTCCCAGTCTGAGTCAGCGTGCAGGTGAGTGTGCCCTGTGATGGACGGCAAGTGAGCTGGCATACCCATGAGGTCCCAGTCTGAGTCGGTGTGTACCTGAGTGTGCCCTGTGATGGACAGCAGGTGAGCTGGCATACCCATGCGGTCCCAGTCTGAGTCAGCGTACAGGTGAGTGTGCCCTGGCCCTGTGATGGACGGCAGGTGAGCTGGCATACCCATGAGGTCCCAGTCTGAGTCAGTGTGCACGTGAGTGTGCCCTGTGATGGACAACATCCTGTCAGCACTGGTTTCTGCCTCACAGCAGGAGCTGGGATAGGCTCCAGCTACCTACAATTATCTTACTTGTTTCTATTAACCTTTCTTAAATATATGTATAGCTCATCCTGATTCCCATGATTAACATTCAAAGCATGTTGGTTCAGTGATGCTTTTGTGAAAATTTCCTTTAGGAACTTAACTCTTACATGTATCAATTAGCTTATAGTAAAACTGGTTTTGCTATACATTATTTCACGCAAAGTCTTAGTCTACAAGGAGCTTTCAATGATATTAAGTGGGGACTTATGGACTTTAATAAAAATGTACCAATATTGGCTCACTAATTATAAAAAAAAAATAAACACCGCACCAACATATTAGTAATAGGGGAAACCTCTGTGAGGTATATGAGAAGTCTGCTATAAATTTTTCTGCCAATTTTTCTATAAATCTACAACTTAAAAAAAAATTCATTTAAAAAACTTCCTGCCTCACCTTCCATACAAGTTTGAATTTTTTTTTAAGTTTAAGGAAGTATGTAGTTTGTTCATAGGCTATGCCACCCACAAAAGTATCAAAAAATAAATATTGCTCTCTTCCATTTCTTTTGGAAAAGAAACATACTCCATTTCACTTTGGGGGTACTCTAGGAGATCTGCCTTTCCATTCAAAACAAAAGAAGACTGTCACTGGATAGGGCCTTTAGAAATGATTCCAGGAGAAAATAAGAGTTCCCTGTAAGAGATAACAAATTAAGAATGAGTCATATAAGGTTGCTCATTTCTCAAGTAGAATTGAGGAAATTTGCTCAGATACACTATAACCACTCTAGTAAGAAATATTATAACCACAAGCAGTGGTTACCAAGTGTAGGAGCTCACACCTGTAAACTCAGCATTCTGGGAGACCAAGGCACTAGGATCACTTGAGCTCAGGAGTTTGAGGTTGTTGTAAGCTACATGTGTTGACATCATGGCACTCCAGCTAGGGCAACAGCGTAAGACTCTCTTCAAACAAGAAAAAAAAAAAGTATATGTAATGATCTGTATTTAGAATATATGATTCTTTTAACTGAGGATATTTTCATTTGATCATCTTACCACTGCATACTATATAGGCAAAAAATACCTTGTAGTTTCCTTACAATACCATTATATATATTAACATTATTTATTTCTTCTATCATTCACTCCCTTATAAATTATTAATTTTATTATTCATTGCTTTCGTTGGGGAAAACTACTGAAAAACAGAAAAATCAGGAAATGAACATATATATTGGTTTTTAAACCATAGTAATATGAAGTCTCATTGTACAGAATACAACCAAACATATAACACTTAACCTCCCAGCATCTTCTCCAAACCAGGCCCCCTCCATTCCATAGGAATTCTGCTTAGTCCACTGTTTGGGTAAGGATGTTGCTTCCCCTCTATATCCAAGGCCTAACTAATGTGGGTGTTCTGTTTAATTACCTTGACTGGTTTCAATACTGGGTGATGAGGGCAATACTGGGTAATAAGTTATTGGAGAAATGCTTGCTCTTTCTCTAACAATACAGATGTCTTCATGAGGGAAATTTGAGGCAATCAGCTCCTACACTGCTGCCATATTTTGACAGCCGGAAGATAAAGCAAGTATAGGCAACAGGGCTAAAAAGTGAACAGAAAACCACAGTACTACGGATACTTTTTAAATCACTACATGCAGCAGTACTTAAAGCTTTACCTCTTAGATGCCCTGGTTCCATGAACCAACAAACTATAAACCCTTTTTGGATTAAGTTTCAATTGTTATGTATTGAATTAGATTTAGCTGTCAGGAAACTTAAAGGACAGTGACTTGGACGTGACTAAAGTTTCTATTTCTCATATTCAGAGTGCAAAGTTGGGCAGTCAAAAGCTGATAGAGAAGTTGTGCTCCACCAAGTCTAAAAGAACCCAAGTACATTCCAGCTCATAGTTGAACCCTAAGGTTGAACCTCTCCCTAATGATTCCACATGGTTGCCAGAGCTCTAGCCAGCACATCCATATCCCAAACGGAATTGAAGAAAGAAGAAAGATGTGGGGCAAAGGGAATTCACCCCGGACTGTACAGGTGAGCTCCCAGAAGTGCTATACTATACATCCACTTCTATCTCACTGGCTAGAACTTAGCCTTTAATCTCAACAGCCACACACAAAAGTAAAAATTCTAGTACGATGGAAGAAGAAAAATAAAACCCACACTGGGTAATAATCAACCTCTGTCACAGCTGGGTTTCTATAATTTCCAACCAAGACAACTAATACAAATGATATGCTACATACCCCCTTTCAACAACCATTTATTTTCTTCCAAAATGAAAACTCTAAGGCATTAAATCATTGTAGTATTTATGTTGTGGGAATCCCTCAAAGCAATGAAACATACTTAGTGGATAGCAATATTAACATTTAATTTCACATTTTAGAACATCAGACTTTGAGAGTAGAACTGTATCAACAATTGTATCAATTGAACCAACTTTGGGGTCCAAAGTTGCTAACGTAAGGATATAAATTTCATAAGGAATAAAAATCTGGAATAGGTAAGGAAATTCTAAAAAATGATAAGAAAAAGGCGATAAATCCAAAAGAAAAAACTTTGTTAAAACATATAAATTGTTAACAGAAAGTAAAACCCAAACAGCTAACCAAAATACGACTGACTTCTAGGTAAAAGAAACCGACTGATCATAGATATTGACTTTTACCCTCTCCCCAAGTCAAGTAAGATAAGAAGTAATAAGATTTTTCTTTCGGTACAGAAAGTGAGATGAGTCAGTAACAACAAAATCATTTCTGAAAAGGCAAAAAAGCAGATAGAAGAAAGGAAAGCGAGTCAGCAGACCCCGGAAGGTGATGAGGCTAAACCCACTGTGAAAAATAAAAAGCGACCTGACCTAGCTAACAAAACCTCCCGGAATCTGGGAAACCGTCAGCTCAGTATGAGCAAAAATGGACATAAGCATTTTGCTAAAACAGGGAGGACAGGTGGACAGTCCATGTAAGAATTAGTTAGATCTCCAGATATCCTAATGAGCTCAGCTGGGTCACTGACCGCCTCACCCTAGAGTAGTGTTTCTCAACCTTTTTTATCTCAGGACACACTTGAACCTATACTTAAACTTCTACCGCACACTTAAATTATGTTGATCAAAAAAAAGTAGAAAAACACTGGCTTTGAACTTCTTTTGAAAATAATTAATGATCTTTAAAATTTAGGGGGCACAGCAGCTGAAGAGCACTGGCCTAGAGAAGCAGCAGGGTATGCCTAACAGACAGTAGAACCCAGGGCCCCACTGAGTGATGCCAGGGACACCATGTAGGAGAGGATACCATCCAAAAACAGGGAGGGAGGACAGAGTGTTGAGATATACAGTTTCTTCTCATTCAGAATGCTGGCAGCCTGGTCTATATGAGCAGGCAGGAGTCTGAAAGGGTTTTCTACTGAAAACCTAGTCGGCCCTAAAATCAAACCTAAAGACATTCCTTACCATAAGGGGCTCAAACAAACACCCAAACAGGTGACTGTGCTCAGAAGCCCACACATCAGCTCAGAGCTCCCAGGAGGCTGCTTAGTGCCCCAACAAGAGATTACGAACATTATTAAAGCAGTCACCAAATAAGAAGGTGTCATTAAAAAGGGATTATTTGCAGAACCAAATGTTCTTAGAAATTAAAAATGTTAGTAAAAAAATAAAGCAATAAATAAAAGGATGGCAAGACAACGATGACATGATCTTCAGAAAGTAGAAGACTGAAAATAGAAGTGAAATAATCAGAAACTGGAATTGAGGCCAGGACCTAAACCTGAATGTGGGAGTTAGCGAAGACAGAAAGTGGAGATGAGGAAGGCAGAATCAACCAAATGGGAACACTTGGTCCCCACACTCTCGCTCACTGGACTCAGGAACGGAACAGATGGAAAATAAATTCCGCAGCCGTCCTCTCAGGAGGAACAGTACCTCTGACACGCCCCGTGTCACAGCTTCTGTCTGAACTCAGAAAGTGAATCGACTTAGATAAGAAGAGATTTCTGTATATGGGGGGAGAAAATCCCTGAAGGAAGGATTTAAGGTTATAGAATTATGGAGCCCACTGATTTAAAGTTGATGAATACAGACCCCACACCAAGGCACATCACTGAGAAACACAGAACACTTGGGAGAAGATGGCATTTCTACAAGATTTCAGAAAGAAAAAGAAAGAGGAGAATTAACTAACAAAAATAACAAGTGTGGAGAATCTTAATGACCTCCAAATAGAATCTAGAGTGGAAGGCTGCTTCAAAATCCAAAGGAAAAGTATCTCCAATCCTGACTTATAGACCCAGCAACACTATCAGGAGTCAAGTATAAAGGTAAAGATATTTTATATATCTAGAACCCAAAAGTGTCCCTCTCATACAACCCCCCCTAGTCAGGAAGGAAGATATGCTTAGCAAAGAAGTGAGTTCGTGAAAAAGAAATCATGAGATAAAGTGACAAGGGACAGCAAATGGAGGGGAGGGTGATACAGTTAAGCCATGAGGGAGGGCCCAGCGCATGGCACAACACATCTGATGCCCTCAAGAAGGAGGACTTGACAGAAAGCTGGCAAATTTGGATGCACTTAGAGGAAAATGAGACAATTCTGGGTTTGAAACAGTGATAAAAAATAGTGAAAACTGAAACACAGGTTGTGGGGGTAAGCGCCACAGTACTGGTCTGGGCAATAAATTTGGGGGCATATAAGCCCAAAAGCACAAGCAAAAAAGCAAAACAGACAAATGAGATCGCTTCAAACTAAAAAGCTACATAGCAAACCAACAGTGAAAAGATAACCTGAAGAATGGGAGAAAATGCCTACAAAGCATACTTCTGACAATTTAATACTCAAAATATACAAAAGACTCAGTACCAAAAAAAAAAAAAATACAATTTTAAAATGTGCAAAAGACCTAATACATATTTCTCAAAAGAAAATGTACAAATGGCCAAAAGGCAGTATATGAACAGGTGCCTGACATAACTCATCATTAGGGAAGTGCACGGAAGAGGCTGAGATGTCACCTCACAACTGCTAAAATGCCTATTACTGAAAAGACAAATCGTAACAGGTATTGAAGATATGGAGACTAGGGAACCCTTGTACATTACCAGTGGGAACTCAAGGTAGTACAGCCATTGTGAAAAACAGCGTTCAGGTTCCTCAAAAATTAAAAATAGGACTACCATATGATCAGCAATCCCATTATTGAGCATATGGTCAAAGGAAATGAAATCGATATGTTGAAGAGAGATTTGCACTTCTGTGTCTATGACAGCACTGTCACACTAGCTAAGATACAGAGTCAACCGGAGTGTCCATCAATGGATGAACGAATAAAAGAAACATGGCACGTATACAAATGGAATTCTACCACCCACTCTGCAAGGACTCTGGCACATGAAGGCCATGACTGAGGTACAATGGGAAGGGTGCTTGGGAGGTGGTAAGGAGCAGAGCTTGACAACAGGAAGAGGAGAAGTGAGGGCTGAAGATAAAGTGAATAAGTGAAACAAGAGAGGTCCCCTCCTGGCACTAACAAGCAAGGAGATGGGCAGTGGGATGGACTCAAACGTCCACACAAAGGAATCAAAAACACCATCAACCACCCACCACCAAACCCCACTCCACAAAAAAGAGACAGACAAAATCAGGATCAAATAGAAGGAAAAAGGATTAGGAATCAGAAGATGAGGATTCCACAGATTTAAACAGAAAGAATAAGTTCGAATGGTCCATTGAGCAATGGTGTGACAGTAGCTAACAATATAGTGTATATTTCAAAACAGCTACAGGAGAATATTTTCAATGCTCTCACCACAAAGAAATGACAAACGTTTGAGGTAAAGGATTTAACGATTACCCTATGTGTTGCATACATGTATCAAAACATCACACCCTATCCCACAGATATGTGCAATTATTACATGTCAATTAAATGTAAAAAAAAAAAACTTAAAAGGAAAAAAAATAAGAATTCCAAGTCTGGCTCCAAAATCTTCAAGCTATGGCTTGGACCACATTATTTTGCATTTCTGTGACTCAGATTCCTTTTATATATACAGAAGGTACCCCCAAAATTATATACATTTTAAGAAAGGGAAAAACTGCATTCAAATTGTAATGCCCACTATATCCCAGTAACTAAAGATGAATACAAGTCACAAGCACCACATCTTGTAATGGCAGAAATCAACTACGACTTGAGTATTATGAATTTCAGATACTTCTTTCCATTCTTAAAATGTATATACATTTTTTGGCACCTTCTATTTAAGCATATATGCCTTTTTTTAGAATGGAAGATTCAAATGCCTTCCTAGAATGATGAGAATTAAACTATAAAATCGTCTATAAACATGAGCTTCTTGATCGGAGAAGCTGGATAACAGCCTTAATGTAAAGTGCCCCTGATTTGGCATCAGAATTATGATGCACAGTGTATGGGCCACCCTCTAATGCAGTGTTTTCCAACCCTTTTCATTTCATGGCACACTTGAACCTATACTTAAACTTCCCCAGCACACGTAAATTATGTTGATCAAAAATAAGAGTTAAAAAAAAAAAAAGAAGATACTCACTGTGCTTTAAATTTCTTTTGAAAATAATTTAATGAATGACCTTTAAAATTTTTCAAGGCACACCTCTCATGCACACCGGTTGAAAATCACTGCCCTAGAGTAACTGGGTCATACACAGCACTCCTCCTGGTTTGCTTACCTACTACCCATTAGCTAGTGCTAAGAATTACATTTTTAAATCAAATGATATAAGCTTCCTCTTTTTAAAGTTTTCTATTAGTCGCGTTCTTGGAAAAATTATTTTCTACTGAAAGTGCATTTTCAGACACTACAGAAAGGTAGTAACAATGAGTCCATTTATCAAAGCTGAGTCAAGTTAATAGGCAGGGAAGGAGATTATCTACCCCACCCAACATCACACCCCACTTTCCTGGCCAAATCACATCCTGAATGATTCAAAAGGAGAATGCTTCCCTGGAAGCAAGTTTCCATTCCAGTTCTCTAAGTTTTAAAGTCACTGGGCCTGGGTAGCACAGTGCACAGCACAGCCACTGGTAAAGAATCAAAGGCAATCAAACACCACAGCCTTTCTATGAGGCCACCCCTCCCAGATGTCTGTCCTTCTCTCCTACTATACCAGAGAAGAAAAGATGAAAGGCAACTGGCTTTTTCTGGCCTATATACAATCTCCTCATTTCTGCCTTGGAAACTTCCAAAATACTGGAATGCTTCTCTGTATGCTAGGCCTTTACTCAATGTCTCCGCCAAATGATACTTTTGCTTGCCCTCTACAGCATCGGAGCCTTCTCCGGCTGCCTTGGTCTCACTAGATGTGAAGAACATACGGTATATGAATTTACACCCACCCATGAGAAAGCCATTCTCTTATGCCTCCCAAAGCTCTAGGATTATAGGTGTGAGCCACTGTGCCTGGCCTCAACCTAGCTGTACGTTGATAACAAGCACTTTCAGATACTTGCTATGATAAACAAATACCTAAAATAATTAAGGATAAATTGTATTCAAAGGACACTTAATACATTATATAAGCTACTCTACTGAACATAGTATTTATAGCGAAAAATATCACTTGACATCTACGGTAAAAAACTGACTATATTCTAAACATGCCTTATATTGAATATAGGTTCCCTGTAATAGAGCGATACAATAAATCAACTTTCCATGAAACTAGAAGAATCATAATGACAAGAAATACTACTTTGTCTTTCCTACCACTGCCACTCATAACAGCAGCAACAGGGATTATCACATGTCAGGCACTGTCCTTTCAATGTACTGATTTAATGTTCTCAATCCACTGAGGTAGGGTTATCTCACAGATGAGAAAACTACAGTTAATGGAGGGATTAACAGGCCTGACACCTGACAATCCTGGCTGCTGCTGCTATGAGTGGTAGTGGTAGGAAGTGCCCAGAGTTGCTTGTTAAGGCAGGGGAGAAGAATGCAAACCCAAGTGGCCAGGGGTTGAAGCTACTAACCGTTCAACATGTTACCTCCACGGGCTTGCCCAATACCCAGAATGATGCTGTGTAAAAGGTGGAGGTTACTTTCATCGAATACTCAAACTAGCACAAATGTAAAACAAATGGTTACAAGCCTAAATTATCATATGAATCTCTTCGGGCTAGAAAATATTTTTAAGATATTGCTTAAAATTACAAATGTACACTGCTGAAAGAGAGAGAAGAAAAGTAGATGTTTCGGCATGTCTGAAACATTTTGGTCATAGTGAAGGGTAAAACGAGATCTAGAGACACATATTCACTGCAATTCCAGAGCTATATTCACTCCATGGAACTAACGAATGCAGAATAACACTACCAACATTTAAAGGTTTATTGGTTAGTTTTAAGTAAGAAAAGTATAGTTGAGTCATACTATTTTCATAAAATCCCAGTCCAAATAAACATTTCCATTTATTCCATCACATAAAATATGTGTAGGGTGTTTTAAACTTTAAACTGTGCCAGAATATTTCCAATAGGTTATTTCATACTACTCAAAGTATGAAAATTCTCAGCCCAAAGGAGGAGAAAACGAAACATGACATCCACCCTCATTCCAAAGACTGACACCCAACAGGCTAGTCAAAACAGCGGGGACACTGAGCAAAAAGTGGCCAAAGCAACAGACTTCAGAGTAGTCATTTAAGCTTTCTGGTGTTTTAATCAAAAATAACTTATGCATGACACAATAAAGCTATTGAGGGCGTGTGTGTCAGAGCTGGGGGTTCGGCAGGCTGGGAGACAGCCTCAGCTCTCTGTGGCTCACAGCAACTCCCCTGTCGTGGATCGAGCCCAAGACTTGATCCAGATGGGAAATGCTGGCAAGGAAGAACAGGGAAATGAATACTTGGTTTTCATAATAAAGAACAAAAAGAAACTTTAAGATTATCAAGTTCAAATGCCTGACTTTACAAAAGAGAAAATGTCTCAAGGCTTATGCACGAGCACACAGCTTCTGAGATCAGAATTCAGGTATTCCTGGCCAAAGCCATTCTCAAAACTGTGCTGCCACCTATGTTAACGCCATTTTTGGTTCTTTGTATATAAGGTTACATGTACATTTTGCTAATTATATTAACATCAGGACATTAATTCTGTTCTTTACTGGACAGCATACTTTCCCTTTTTTTTTTTTTTTTTTTTTTTTGTGATATAGTCTCAAGCTGTTGCCCTGGGTAAAGTGTTGTGGCATCACAGCTCACAGCAACGTCCAACTCTTGGGCTGGAGAGATCTTCTTCCTCAGTTTTTCTATTTTTAATAGAGATGGGGTCTCATTTTTTTTTTTTTTTGCTCAGGCTGGTCTCAAACCCATGAGCTCAAGCTATCCACCAGCCTCAGCATCCCAGAGTGCTAGGATTACAGGCGAGATCCATCACACCTGGCCTCCATTCTTGATAGAATTGCTTGTATCCCATTTTCCAACGTAAAAACAAAAGAAATATCTATGATCTTAAGAAAAAGAATCATGAGCTTAAATGTCTCCAATACATATCTATCCTAATTTCAAATTAGTGAACAAAGATTTTAACAGATAAGAAAATTAGAAGTTCCATTATTATATTGTACTTTGTATTGATACACACATTTATTCCAAAACATAATAGGAGAGTATCACACATCACAACATGAAGTGAGAAATTATTATAATTAACATCTTATGGGCAAGGAAATTAAGATAAAGAGAAGTCACATGTCTTGCTCAAGAACAGTTAGCACGATATGCAACATCATATCAGCCATTGACAATATTACTAAACACTTTAAAAGCCACCAGAAAAATCAAGAAAAACTAACGTAAGACACTCACCTGAAGTTCTAGTAAGTCAAACACTGTTCTCTACTCTCACTAAAATGTCTTTTAGTCTTACCATCAAGTTGCAATTTTAGAATTCTATTTCTCAAATTCATTCCATTCACATATGTGCCTTTAAAAAACAAAACCAGAGCTACAATTTATTAGAAGAAAAAAGAAGGGTGACTGTGCTGATGGGCCACAATAACAAGGCACTTATTCACTTTGCCATCAGATTATCTGAGGATACCTGTAAGTTGCATTTTCTTGGTTCTTCACAAGACACAACAGAAAGCAGCAAAGCCTACTCCAGCAAGTTTGAGCTCTATCACTGCTCACATACGATGTGCATCGCCATCCACACAAGAAAATGGGAACAGACTGTAGGCGCAGTCAACACCCTTTCACCTGCCCACCAGAGTGTCACTACCAGGCCTGTCTGCCTCAGGGCTGCTTAACTCCTCTGCAGCCAGAGCACACTGTGGCCCGGGCCATGAGCAGTCAACATGTGCACACAGGAAATGATTTTCGTGCCAATTTTGAAGGGTACAGATAAGAAATGGGTGGCAGGGGGAACCAACATCAATTTACCCTAAATGCTGGGTTGTTCCAGGCAAGCAGGTCTGGGGCCAAGATAAATGGAGGCACATGATGAGGCCGAGGAAGAAAAAGGTGCAGATGTGGACGATACTGTTAAAACCACCCCAGGAACTGTGATGGATGGTACAGGTGGGCAACAGGGACAAGAATCATTAGGCACGAGCTGTGCCAATACCTTGTAAGGCGTCCATGATGAGGATACCTGAGACCTCAGATGCAGACACCTGCCTGGAAAGGAGAGGAGGTGCAAACGGTCAAGCACTTCCCAGCCACAAATGTTTTTAATATGCTTTCAGAGTGTAGGAGGTTTAAGGGGGGGGTGGGGGGGAACGAGGGGGAAATAGAGGGGAAGGGGGAAGGGAGAACCAGGGAGGGAAGCAGAGCAGAACAGAGCCCACACTGTGATTTGAAGAAAGAAAACCAAGGACCATATTGGGCGTACACAGCCGCCCATCAGTTATGCAACATACATGTAACCCAAATTTCACTGACTGTCACTTCTCCCTAAAGCATCTGTCAGGGGATTTGTTCCTGTATATTTGTTGGTAGTTTTTTAAGGCCAGGCTTTCATTGCTCACTTGTCATTCTACTTACAGTAAAGATTAATAACACTGCATATGGTGCGTGATGAATAAGAAATTCAACTTACATGGCACTAGGTGTAAAATTATGCAGTATATCCCCCTTTGAGAGCCTAAGAACACGACTTAACATGAAGAGCTCCCTACACAGAAGGGGAAGTGAAACTCATCTAATTATTTGCCATGCTTTGGTCTACAAAGAGGCTCAGAAAGGTAGTCTGTGAAAATAAAAACTGTGCCACCCGACTACATTGTCCAAAAAAAAAAAAAAAAAGTTATTTCTAAGTTACAGTAAACTCCAACGCATCTAAAACCTACTCTACCAAAAAAGCCAAGATTACCATAATTTGTTTTGGCTTTAATTCTACATGTAGAAGAGGAATGGAAAATATTTAAAAGTCATGTCTGCCTTCCTTGGGAGGATGGAAGGGAGGGGGGTGAAATTCATCTCAGTGGAAAAATCAACCTGCATCCTTCCACCTCCCTTGTGGGGCCTGGTGCAGGAGGGGAAAGGGAGACCTAGAGAAAATATTAACGGAGCTGTCGGATGCGCAAAAGGAGGCCCAGAAGTAGATGTAGGCACATGGACCAGAGAAAGCCGCAGTGCCCTGGGTAACTCAGAACTCAGTACTATTTTTTTATAATAGCAGTGAGGGACAGAGACGGAGACAGAGACAGAGATGGCGGGTGGGGGGGGTACCGAGATGAGTTGCCAGGCACAAGCTATTGGATCCTGAAGAGGCACTGTTAAAAAACATGGTATAATATTCAGTTTGGGGCATTGTTTCTGAACTTCTGAACTTTTAAGTTTCTCTTCTCTTCATAGAGCTCACCCAGTGTGATCTTTATTTAAACACACACACACACACACGGGAAAGGGACTGTGTTCTTGTGTGGGTGGGGACAGAGTGCAACAGGGACAGCCAGTTCACCTTGGCTAGACAGATGCAGAACTGCAGATCCAGCTGCCCACAACCTCCACCCTGTCCCCAGAGCCCAGGAGGGAACTGTGACCTCCTCCCATCACTAATCTGACCGGCCCGGAAAGACCAGGCCACCGCACTTTTATTTTTGCATTCTGAGAACGCAAGGTATCAAAATGGTGACTACTGTGGTACGCGCTAAAACCAGAGCACTCAGAATAAGCTGAAATGTCCATAAATACAAAAGATAACATTGACGCTATCACCAAGTCGCTGCCCAGTCCTGAAATGCAGTAACAACTTGCTTTTTATGTCGCTGGTCACTGACACACAGAAGAGCTGAGTTCAGTCATGGCCCAGAAATTGCCAGAGATGAAATCAATTCAACCATTTTAAGAAAATATATTTTCAGCTATCAAAATTGAGCATAAAAATGCAAGTTATTATCAAAGATAGCAACTTCCTAAAAGTTATTTTTGCTATACACAAGGGAAAGGAAGGTGGGAAAAAAGAAAAAAAAAAAAAAACAGGGAATGGTAATAAAAAGGAGAAGAGAGAAATCAAAGGTAAGGAGGGAGGGAGGCAGGCAAGTGTAGTGAAGGGAAGAATCAGATGAACACGGAGAGATGGAGACTCAGAGAGGAAAACAAAACTGGAACAGAGTTAACCCAACCACTTGCTAGTTATGTAATCTGTGATAAATTTCTCCTAATTTTAGTTTATTCATCTGTAAAATGGGTGCAAAGAAACGTATCTCACCTTATCATGTGAACATATGCCAAAGTAACACACATAAAAATGCCTACTCACACACAACTGAGTGCAGGGAGTAAGAGGAAGAGAGAGATTTTAAAAATACAGTAGAACCTCCACAGGTGACCACCTCCCTGCACGTGGACCACTCCCTTACGGTGACCTAATTTTCACAGACCGGGTATGCACCACATGTACATACCAGTTCAGGAGGCCTAGCTCCTTAAGCTGACCACCTCCATATGTTGACCAGTTTGTTATATAGTCCCTTGCGTGGTCAACTTACAGAGGTTCTCCATGAATGACACCTGCTACTGTCAGCACGGGATTGTTGTTCGTATTTTCTACTCTCTGAAATGTTGGGATGAAGAGAGTAGTGCCATCCCATGAGCTTAAATCAAGACCTCCGTTCCTGGATTATCTCGGGTGGTCCCATTTGAATGTACCTTTCAAATCAGGGCCTATAGGCATCACACAATAAAATAATATGCACTGTAGCAACAGTTCACATTTACTTGGGTTTACTCAGGTATCACAGTAGGCATTTCAGCCCTATTCCTTCAAAACAGCCCAGAAATCCTTCTATCTAAGTTCTATTAAGTTCATTTTACAAATGAGGAAACTGAGGCCCCAATATGTGAAATAACTTGCCGTGGGTCACATAGTAATAAAGGAGGGGCTGGGTTTCCAGCACACAGAAGTGAGTTCTAGAGCCTGGTTTTTAATCACTATGCCAAATGTCACGATCCTTGTGTACCTGCTAAGTACTTCAAAGAAAGTAATCAGACTAGGAAAGCTTTAATTCAAGCATGTTATAGTTTTTCCTAATTTTGCCCCAAAGTAGCAAACCAATTACTGAATGTACTGTAACTCTGAACAAGATTCATCCATCGAATCTCCAGGATACTTTCCAGCTAGTGAAACTTCAGGTAAAAAGATATTTTGATAGTTTCTTCACCTGTAATTGGAAATGCTCCAAATGATGCCTCAAATTCTATCAAAAACATCTCTGCAACACCTGCCATACCTTCCCAGTAAATCTCAAGGTGAGTCTGATCTTTCTCCTACTAAACTGTGGTGAAAATCTCTGAGCGAATGTCTTTTGGAATTAGGAAGCATCCTCCTAAATAAAGGTCGTATTTACTTTGAATTCATAAAGTCTTTACAGGAATTGAGACCCTGCATCCTTTCATATCTTAACCTTTCATGACAGCTTTGGAAAACCTTTAAGTGTTCATGAGTAAGAAACGGAGATACAAAGGTTGTGTCTTTTTCATTATAGATGTTAAGAACAAAAGAATCTATAAGCATTAGTAATATACTTTAGTAATACAGAAACGCCTACACTCCATACTTCAGCTTTATCATTCTTTTTTTTTTTTTTTTTTTTGCACAAGGGCTTGCTATTAGGGATAAAAGTGCCAGTTGAATGTTCCTCTGATGTCTGAGACTGTGGTTACCCTATTTCTAATAAACAAGGCAGCTTCCTGTCTCTTGCCTCTCATTGCTAAATCAGGGTTGGACCTTGGCAGCCTTCACAGAGCTGACCCGAGTGCACGCATGATAAAGAGCGTCTGCCTTGCTCCTTTCCACATTGCAGGAAACTGCGTACCAAGGAGTACCTCTGGCTTTTAAAATCTTACTTTCCCCATCAGTGAAGCTGAAAAAGAGTTAATTTCCTTATACTCAAAACTGAGTATTGCATTATCTCTAAATTTATCTCAATTTGCTTGAGGTATCTGGACTTCTTCTGAGTCTCTAGAGGAATGAAGTTCTATGTACACTTTTAGATCCTTTCGGAAACAGTTAAAACAGAGTCCCGTACAGTGTAGATGATTCTATTACATAATCAAACATTCATTTATGCTTTTTATGAGCATCTTTAGTATCTGAGTCCACAAGGCAGAATTTATAGACAGAAAATTAAAATGCATTTCATGTTACAAAATAATATTTTTTCTTTCAACAACTGGTAAGATCTTTTCCTTCAGGGCTTAAAAATGAAATTTAGCAGTATTTTCTTCCACTTTGGAGTTTTTCTGAGGTAATTTACCGTCCAGCATGGTATTCAATTTGTTTTCAATGTGCTGATAAATTATTAATACATATGTCCCACTTTCTTTATTCTGCTCATAATTCCCTACAGAATTGTGTCAGCAAAAGGCACCCTTTGCATTTTTGACCTTTTTGAGTTAAAAGAGAAAAGAGGGAAAAAATCCATCTTGCTCTATCACCAAAAGATTTTATCCCTGGCTTTTCACCATCACCATTTTCCTAATCCGTGGCGACCTGTTCTGTTGGATGGCACTGGTCTCTTGACAATAACATCCCACTTGAGATACCAGCAAAGGCCAGAGATCTTCCTCCCCCTCCTCCTGTGTGGGCCATTACACAGCCCTCGTGTTTCCTGGGGCTGTCTCAGCCCCAGCCGGTGTGAAATGGTGATGCTGTCAGTCAGCAGGGAAATTTTCTGCTTCTGAAACCTCTCTCCCCGAGCTGCCTCTGTGCAGCACCTTCAGCTGCCTTGGTGCACCGTGTCTGGGTATTAAAATAGCTCCTGTGTGATGACTTCACTAGTTCTCACAAACAGGCCAGTTGGCAGAACTCTAATGCAGTCTGCTCCTCAGTGGAAGACGTTTCTCTCCCCACCTCCTCCTAATAGGAGTACTTAGTTTCATTTTGACCCAGGAAGGTTTTTTCCTTTCAGAGGTTCAATTTAGCACCTACTTAATGCAAAAATTTCAAAATGCTCTAAGTGGGCTTGAGCTATAAGAGCTAACCTTCCGCCAGCACTGAGCATTCAGGCTGTATTATTATTTCTTAATGCTAACCTTCAAGGACATCAAAACTGCTAGGTAAACCAACCTTACATAACACATTTGTGTTTCATTCATGTTAGGGCCAAATTATCTTCCTCAAGAATATTAGTGATAACTAATCATTTTTTAAGTCATATTTCTCATGCTTGTTTTTCCACATGTAAAGAGGTCAACATAAGATACAGTAAGAACTAATTATGATTACACCTAATCAGGATAACAGAGGGTCTTTAAGGAAATTTTTTTGTTGTTATCACAGTATTAATTACTAATGTTCAAGCAGATTTAGAAATCTTAAAAAAGTGTAAGGCATTTATGCAATTAAAAAGATATTCCATATTAGACTACAAACTTTCTTTAGTATTTAATTTTCCCTTAAATGTCTTTTAACTTCCTTTTGTAATTACCACACACTAGTCAAAGAATAGTCTATGAAAAAAGGAGAACCTTCTGGTGTCCTCATATCATAACTCAGTGCTCTGTCTGGGCTGCACTTTGATTCCAGAAAACAGCATTTAGATTAACTGGTTCAGTGCCCTATGGACACAAGATGTATGCCCAGAGAAAAAGCTCCCATATGATTCTACGGACACCAGCTAATGAAATAATTTGGTTCACTGGCTTAGGAGAGTTGCTCTAAGAGGGGTGCAATCATTGTCCCCAAACAAGAGAAGAATCACTTAACATTCTACTCCCAGAACCCCTTGGTTTCTCTCACTATCTGTCATTTACAAACAACATTTGAATATTATAGCACTGCCATCTTGCAACCACGATGGTGGGAAACCACCTCTCTCCATTGGTTTCAACCAAAACATCAGAGAGGAATTTTAGAGAATACACAGACACACACCTGACAGTGAATTTTTAAAATGTGCTTTGGTTCATTCCATAAACACTTCCTTATTACCTTGCACGTGGCAAGTACTACAAACATACTGCTACGTTCCTCTCCATCAAAGAGATTATACACTTGATTTTTAAGTATTATACAGTTACATAGCCTTAACAACGTGAGGTATGGACTGCTGCAATTTTTTCATTAATCTAATGATTTAGAAAACGTGATTTTGATAGTACATTCAAGAAAGTGCTGGATTCCCTTCATTACGATAACCAGAAACATTTTGGGCATAGTTCAGAGAAATGACCATGAAATTAAGAGTTATCATGTCCCTCTCCTGCAGAGGCTAATAAACAAAGACATGATGGTGATTTTGAATGCTGAAAGGTCAATTATAAATGTCATTACAGATACAATAATTCACTCAGTAATGGAATACGGCAAGTAGTTTGTGAGGGTGATTGCGCTAACCATCAAAAATTTTAGAGCCATAAAGGACACAAGTTAGATCTAGTAAAAATCTCATTCCGTATGAATGATGCCGAAAAAGTTTGTGTGATTTTGTACAAAATCACAATAGCACATAGGTACTAAGTTATCATCTCAGAATCAACATTGTTTTATTTACCCTGTGATTTTTTTCCCACTCTAAGTCTGATTGATACACATATGCACGTACATTATTGTACTGTGTCTGATTCATACAAATGCATGCATGCACACACATGTACATCACACCTGTCTGCCCAATTCATACAAACACACTCCAGCCCTCTGCTTCTAATTCATACACACATAGCCACAAATACATTCTACTATGTGTCTGATTCATACACCATACATTCCATTGCTCTCCATCTGATTCATACATATACACTACTCTGTGTGTGATTCATATCCCTACACACATATAAGCCTGAACATATTACTGATTCAAAAACACAACTTACACATGTTTCATTACCCTGTGGCTGATTCATCCACAGATATGCATGCATATATATATATGTGTATATATATATACACACACACACACTTTCTACTACTCTAATTTAGATGCACATACATATTGGTGTATATACATTCACACTAAAATTTATAATAGTATATCATGGTCATATTCAAAATACACATATTTTAAAGTGAGAAATTCAAATTTTAGCCTGCCACTCATGTAACTAATTCAAAGTTATTATAGATATATGGTGGGCCCATACATATCCCTTTGCATGAAGATGTTCATTTTTTTTTAGCGAAACAAGAGTGTGTTAGTTGTTCTTGTGTTGTCCTGTTTTCCATATAGGATACAGGAATGGATACACACAGAAACCAGGGACAGAGAATAGTATTCTATGTTCTTGCTCCAGGATAAATTCCTAGTTTCCAAGCTCATAAGGCAGCACAGGAATGATGTGAGGGGAAGTGCATGAGAACATGGCTTTGGGCTCCAAATACAGCACAACCAGAAGGGCATTTTCCCCTCTGCTTAACAACGTAAAAAGCTCTGAATGTTCCCTCTAGACATACAAAAATTAAGATTCTTACGGGAGTTGAAATCAGCAATGATTTATAAAGAAGTTTTATAAAGAAGAAAAGGGACATGAGTGAACCAGAGACAGAGAAGACGACTCTCCATGGTAATTGGCTGACACAATGATTCACATGCACAAGAAAATGCCTGGAGGATGCAGATATAAAGGGAATAGGGAGAGACTCTGAAGGAGGCTGGTGTTCTTGCACAGCATTTAAGTACATAAACAGAAAATGGAGGCATGCTACAGAAAATGTAGCATTTACGTACATAAACAGGTGTAGGTGTATGTTCCACCCCTACACCCGGGCTGTAGTCCTATAGGCAATACTCAGAAGATGAGAACATGAAGAGAAAATGTAGAACCCAATGTCCGTGGGTTTCAGGCTTACTGTATTGTTCTCAATAACTACTGAAGCACTAATCCTAAACCCCAGCAGGAGAAATAACTCAGATCAAAGGTGAAAGAAATGAAATCAATAACAAAAGAATTATACAAAAAATTAATGAAACAAAAAGTTGGCTTTTAGGAAAAAAAAAAAAAAACAACAACACAATCGAAAGGCTACTCCCTAGGTTAATCAGAAGCAAAAAAGAAAGGACTCTAATAAGCTCAATAAGGAATGAAAAAGAAGAAATCACAACTGATACCATGGAATTATAAAATATCTCTGAATGTTATAAAAATCTCTATGCACATAAACTTGAAAACATGCAGAAAATGGACAAATTCTTAGAAAAACATAACCTCCCTAGTCTCAATCAGTAAGAAATAGATTTTCTGAACAGACAAACAGCAAGTACTAAAACTGAAGCAATAAAAAGTCCTGAACCACACTTTCAAAAAAAGATTTTAAAATTTCACATTCAAATTTCACCAGACCTACAAAGAAGAACTGGTACCGATCCTGCAGAAATTATTCCATAATATCAAGAAGGAAGCAATCCTCCCTAACTCATTTTATGAAGTAAATATTACCTTGATACCAAAGCCAGGAAAGGATGCAATTAAAAAAAAAAAACAGACCGATATCCCTTATGAATATAGATGCAAAAATTTTCAAGAAAATCCTAGCAAACTGAATTCAGCTACACATCAAAAAATAATTCACCACACCAAGTACGCTTCATCCCAGAGATTCAAGGTTGGTTCAACATAAGCAAATCTATAAATGTAATTCACCACATAAAGTAAAAACAAACACTGTATGATTCTCTCAATAGACACAGAAAAGGCATTTGACAAAATTCACCCTTTTTTGATACGTACTCTTAATAAAATACCATAGATGAGACTTACCTCAAAATTATAAAAGCCATATATGCCAAACTCACAGCCAACATCATATTAGATGGGGAAAAACTGAAAGCATTCCCACTTAGAGCTGAAACCAGACAAGGTTGCCCACTATCACCACATCTATTCAATATGGTGCTGGCAGCCAGAGCAATAAGACAGAGAAGGAAATCAAGGGTATTTAAATGAGGAAAGAAGGGACCAAACTATTGCTCTTTGCTGACAATTTTATTTTTTATCTAGAAAACCCCAAAAATTTAGCCAAGAGACTCCTGGAATTAATAAATAAATTCAGCAAAGTCTTAGGTACATAATCAATGTATACAAATCAGTATACATTTGATTAGATATGAGCAAACTGACATACGCCAACAACAGTCAAGCTGAGAACCAAGTCAAAGACTCAATACCCTTCAGAACAGAAACAAAGAAAATAAAATGCCCAGGCATGTATTTAACTAAGGAGGTGAAAGCCCTCTAGAGAAAGAACTATGAAACACTGAAAGAGGAAACAGCAGAGGATGTAAACAGATGGAAAAATGTATCATGCTCACGGATTGGCAGAATCAACACTGTTAAAATGACTATTCTACCACAAGTAATCTGGGGATTCAATGCAATCCCCATTAAAATAACACTGTCATTTTTTGCAAATGTAGAAAAAATAATTCTACACCTTATATGGAACCAGAAAGGATTCCATATAAGCAAAATAACCTTATGCAAAAAGAACAAGTTCAGAGGCATTAATTTACCAGACTGCAAGCTATACCACAAGGTTATAGTAACCAAAACAGCATGGCACTGACCCAAGAACAGAGACACAGATAGACCAACAGATCAAAACAGAAAACCCAGATATAAACCATCTTCATATTACCAACTGATTTGTGACAAAGCAAATAAATACATACACTAGGAAAAAGAATCCCTATTCAGTAAATGGTGCTGAGAAATTTGGATGGCCACAAGCAGAAGACTGAAATAGTATTCTCACTTCTCACCACTCATGAAAATTAACTCACAATGGACAGCAAACCTAAACCTAAGACATGAAACTGTAAAAATTCTAGAGGAAGCAGCTGGAAAAACTCTTACAGACATCACGCTAGGCAAAGAATTTATGAACAAGACCCCAAAGGCCATCAAAACAACAACAAAAATAAATAAATGGGGCTTGATCAAATTGAAAGGCTTCTACATAGCCAAGTAACAATTCTTAAAGCAAACAGACAACATACAGAACAGGAGAAAATATTTGCACATTATATATCCAAGGAAGGGCAGATTACCAGAATCTACAAAGAACTTAAATCAGCAAGAACAAAACAGCCCATTAAAAAGCGGGCAAAAACAGATTCGGTACCTGTAGCTCAAGTGGCTAGGGCACCAGCCACATACACCAGAGCTGGCAGGTTTGAATCCAGCCAGGCCTGACAAAGAATAACAACAACTACAATCAAAAAAAGCCTGTTGTGGCTATGGCTGTGGTCCTAGCTATTTGGGAGGCTGAGGCAAGAGAATTGCTTAAGCCCAAGAGTTTGAGGTTGCTGTTAGCTGTGACACCATAGCACTCTACCCAGGGCAACAGCTTGAGACTCTGTCTCAAAAAAAAAAAAAAAAAAAAAAAGTGGGCAAAGACATGAACAGAAACTTTTCAAAAGAAGAGAGAATAATGGCCAACAAACATAAAAAAATGCTCAACATCGCTAATCATGAAGGAAATACGTAACTCCAGCTTTTATCAAAAAGTCCTAAAATTACCAATGCTGGCTGTGGAGAGAGATAAGACCACTTATACACTGTTGGTAGGACTGCAAACAAGTACAACCTCTATAGAAAGGAGTCTGGCCATCCCTCAAAGAACTACAAGTAGACTTACGCATTTCAGCCAGCAATCCCACTACTAGGTATTTACCCAATGGAAAAAAAAGACATCAGCAAATGTTTATAAGCAGCACCATTCACAACTGCAAACGTGGAAACAACAATCCATCAATGCATGAATGAATTAACAAAATGTGATAGATATTTACCATGGAGTACTATTGAGCCATTAAAAAAATGGTGAGATAATACCTTATATAACAATCTGGGTGGAACTGGAGACCATTCCTCTAAGTGAACTATCACAAGAATGGAAAATACCACGTGTACTCACTATTAAATTGGAACTACTCAATCAACACGTATGTGCAAATATGGAAATAAGGCTCATCAAAAAGTCAAATAGGTGAGAGGGGGGAGGAGAGGATAGGTAAATTCACACCTAATGGGGACAATGCACACTGTCTGAGCGACAGGTACACGTATAACTTTTACTCAAATTGTACAAAAGCAATTTATGTAACCAAAACATTTGTACCCCTACAATATTACGAACTAAAAATTTTTTTAAGGAAAAAAAAAAACAACACACTGGCCAGGCATGGTGATTCATGCCTATAATCCCAGCACTCTGGGAGGCTGAGGTGGGTGCATCACTGGAGTTCAGGAGCTCAGCATGAGCAAGAGCAAGACCCAGTCTCAAAAAAATAGCCAGGAGTTAGGGCAGGAACCTACAGCCCCAGCTATTCGGGAGGCTGAGGCAAGAGGATCACTTGAACCCAAGAGTTTGAGGTTGCTGTGAACTATGAGGAGGCCAGGGCACTCTATCTAGGGCAACAGAGAAGTGGGCACTGGCCCCATATAACAGAGGTGGTGGGTTCAAACCAGGCCCCGGCCAAAATCTGCAAAGAAATTAAAATATATATATATATACACACACACACACACACAGAAGCAGATGGTGACTATTTTCAACACCTTTCTTAAGCTACTTGCTCTAATAGTCTAGCATACTTTTCTTTATCCATTAATAATTCCATTTATTAAATATACCCATTACCAATTCATATATATTATATTTGAAGAGCCTGTACAGCCAAGCTATACTGCCTATTATACAACCCTTTTAGATAATAATCTGTTTTAATTAAGACATGAAAGGAAATGGTGTGTTATATGTAAATATACACTTCTGAGTTTTGTTTAACATTTAAAAATCATTGGGGAAGACAGTCCTCCCAAATTCAATAGCCTCATCACTCAAGCCTTGGAAGATGGCTGTAAATGCATAGTTGACTCTCAAAAATGAGGCATTATTCCAAAAAAGGAAATGTGTACCTTTAAGCAAATAAACCATAGGTACATTTAAGACTTTATCCATAGCCCAAGAAAATGTCTGCTAAGGGTAAAAAAGAGCAGGCCCTGGACAGGGCAGAGTAAGCAGGGGCGTAAACAGCTAAGTGCTTTTCAAAAATTGGAAAGTGAGAGCCCTCCTATCAAGGAATAGAAGGAAATCTTCAAAGTTTAGCAGCAAGTCAAGTACAAACTAGTAATCAGCCTTGCCAAGAAAGAATTTGAGTAGACTGGCAAGGTATTCCAAAGACAATAATAAATGTTGCTTAACAAGATAAAACCTCAGAAAATGAAGTAGGATTTTCCACAAAGCATGCGTCTAAGATGAAAAAGAGTGCATATCTGAAGTTGCATAACTATTTTCTTGGTTTTTATTAAGAATACTGCAAATACCTTTTATCTTCTGAAGCAGACAGGTTGGAGAAACTAAATCAAACAGTTACTTAGCAGAGAGTCTAAACCTAATAATTATTAAACTAGATATAATCATAGCAAAGACCTGATCGGCATTATTATGGAGTTATGGACTAAGTTGGAATCTGTAAATTGTAAAATGTGGATTACAACTAGTCACTATACAAAAGGTTGTAATTGCTATTAGCGCACCTAACCACAGAATTTTCAAAATAAATGCCTTTTGATTACTGATGAACAACACAGCAAGGGAAAAACCACTAGAAATTAACGATATAATATGGTTGGGCACTCACGCTACTTGAGAGCAATCAACAGACTGTAACCTACCAAAGACTACTTTTAAAAATTCCATTCTTCCATAGTTACAGCAGTAGATAAAAATGACAGCAAAACAGACATATAAGAACACAGACTCGGAGGATACAGGTGCTCAGAGGGGTCTTATTTAACAGTTTTATAACTGATGTGAGGGAAGAATACAAAGGAAATTAGGCAAGTTTGTATTAAGCTTCTTCTAGTCACCAAATGCCAAGCAAAAGAGATAAACTTGCTTTTAGCATCAATCTGACAAATACGGTAGAATCCTTTCAACTAACTTCTGCTTAACCAGCTGTCCAGATTCACCAAAGACCTCCATTCCCTTTGTAGAGCACATTGATGTATGTGCCTGGACTGTTCCTAACCAGCTGGGACCACTCTGAGCAGACTGAGCACCTCCACTCCCGTCGGCTAAGCCATATTCTTAATAAATAGCCTTTTATTCTAAAACCTATGTATGCAGTAATACTTCACTGTAATAATGAGATTTAATGAAATGATACATTAAAGAAGTGAAATAGGAGGATGAAAAGCAGTACAATACCTATTTCTATGAAAAATAAGTCAAACACTTTGAAAAATTTTAAAGGTAAGACCACTATAAAATACCAACTTTTAAAATTACCACTAGAGGCTCGGCGCCTGTGGCTCAATCGGCTAAGGCGCCAGCCACATACACCTAAGGTGACGGGTTGGAATCCCCAACCCAGGCCTGCCAAACAACAATGATGGCTGCAACCAAAAAATGGCCACGCCTTGTGGCGGGTGCCTGTGGTCCCAGCTACTTGGGAAGCAGAGGCAGGAGACTCACTTGAGCCCAGGAGTTGGAGGTTGCTATGAGCTGTGATGCCATGGCACTCTACCCAGGGGGATAGCTTGAGGCTCCATCTCAAAAAAATAAATAAATAAATAAATAAATAAATAAAATAAAATTACCACTGGAGAAGGTAAGAGTATCGTAATTGTACAACAATGGGAAAAACAAACTTTCAGAAATATCTTTGAAAGTTTTTACTTCACGTTAAAGAAAAACTGGAAATAACAAGAAAATCCACTATGGCTATGATTTTGGTAAGAAAAATAACACTGCACCAAAAATTGTCAAAATACATATTACAGGGTGGCACTTGTGGCTCTAAGGAGTAGGGCGCCAGCCCCATATGCTGGATTCAAACCCAGCTCCGGGCAAAAACAGCAAAAAAAAAAAAATACATATTGTAACTTTTATGTCTGAATGAAATGTTTAAGATATGCAGACATCATGTTTATGCTCCTTTACATTAAACCTTTTCACTAACTGACCAACTACTGGTTCCAATTTCTACTGCAAGAAGGCTCCACTGTTTTTTTTGGGACTTCTACTACGAGCCAGGCACGAAGAGAGGGGCTGCGAAGACAAAGAATAAGGCTCTAGCCTTCCAAAAGATCAAATGTAAAGGAAAGAGGGACATACTAAAAAATAATACTGTACATCATACTAAGCATTGTAAGGAAGTATATTCTGTTAAGCATGGAAACAAAATAACTTAGTCTGGAGAGAGGAGGGTGAGTTGGTGGTGGTGGGGAAACCTGGTGAGGAGGCACACGCTGACCAAGCACACCTGCAGAGCAGCAACACAGGTCCAGGATATCAGAATTCCAGAAAGCAGAGACACTGGGAAGGCAGGGCAGGAGCCAGACCCTGAGGACAAAGTTAACTGAGCTTTAGATCATAAGTGATGGGGAAATCATTATGTTTTAAACAAAAAGATGACAAAATCACACTTATATTTTAGCATAATTATCTTTCCCAACAATTTAGAAAATGAATGGGGAAAGATGGAAAGAGTCCAATTTTGAAATTATAAAAATGATTTTAAAAAAAGGAACATCAGGGCTTGGCACCCGTAGCTCAGTGGCTAGGGCGCCAGCCACATACACGAGATTTGGCAAGTTCGACCCAGCCCGGGTCTGCCAAACCACAATAACAACTACAACCAAAAAAAAAGAGCTGGGCCTTGTGGTTGGCACCTGTTGTCCCAGCTACTTGGGAGGCTGAGCCAAGAGAATCACGTAAGCCCAAGAGTTGGAGGTTGCTGTGAGCTGTGATGCCACAGCACTCTACCAAGGGCAACAAAGTGAGAATCTGTCTCAAAAAAAAAAAAAAAAAAAAAAAAAAGAAAAGAAAAGAAAAAGAAAAAAGTAACATCAGTATGACTAGGTGACTGAGAAGAGATTTTAAAAGGGTGAAGGATAATAAGGACTCAAGGATGATTCCCAAGTTTAGTGAATTAGCACCTGACCAGATTCATTAAGAAAAAGAGGACATGAAGTCATTTTAAGGGAACAGATAAAGAACATAGCTGTGAACATGAATTTAAAATGCTTTATAATATACCCAAAAGGAGACAACTGGAAGTTGGCTGTCTACATCTAGTGCTCAAAAGAGGTGATGGTATCTACATAAGGATTCATTCTTGACTGAGTTTAAAGCTGTAGAAATAAATGTGCATGCTAAAGAGGGCAAACAAAGAAAGGATTGAACTTTCAAACATCAATTCTAGAAATAAAAAGGGAGAGAGCCATTCAGAAGACAGTGACAGAAAAGCAGCAGAAGCGGTGTCGGAATGACATGAGCACCAAGAGAAAGAAATTACATAAGCAGGTTATCAACCATGTCAAATGCAAACACAGGATCAAACAAAACAATTCATGAAATTACTGCAAGTAGCAGTTTAGAGACCACTAGCAAGTGTGGACTTCATAGCAGGTGCATACACTCAATCAAGGGCCTCCGAGAGCAGGAGAGTGAAGAGAAGGTGAAGTGGGAACTCACTCTTTCAAGCAGATCTGCTTCAATTCTAGAATAAAAGGCAGGGAGGGTCTCTGCTAGAGAAGGAAACAAAGGAAGAAGTTGGGGTGGTGGTTTTGTTTGTTTTCGATTTTTTTTTTTTACATTTATTTTATGTTGCATCTATTCCCGTGTCACAGTTTTTGTTTTTTCAGTTTCTTCTGGGATATCTTCAGTAAGGATGATCTCGATGTGGCTGAGGAATAATTCAGAAGAGAGAAAAACCAGTCTGAGAAAACGCAGTGAGAACACAACCCTCAGAACAACCAGCAAAGAACCAGATGAAGGGACAGGTGTCCACAATCACCCAACCCCTAAGATCTTTCCTCAGAATGAAAAGGAAGGAGGGGGAGCTAGAACCCAGCAGTGATAGGACCATACACTGATCAAGGAAGAAAGAAACCAAGTTCTTGACTGACACAGATCCATTTTCTCAGTCATACAGACATTACTTTGTGAGAGTAAGAATGCCATTGTTCAAAAAGAAGGAATGAATGAGCAGGCAGCAAAGTTCTGAAACTCCACAGAAGAGTAATGCAGGGACCTTTTAAGAGTGGGTCTCTAATATTCCCTTACAGATAAGAGAAAGAGATATCAAGCATCAGTTGAAGTTTACAGAATCACAGGAGCAAGTTATTAACAAACTTAGGAAATGAACCCCATGGTCACTGAATGATTCACAGAAAGATATGTAGTACCTAACACACAAATATTAACAGGATATCAACGTTACTAAGGAACTAAAAACATACAACATTACCTTTAAAGAAGCTGCAATGCTTTCACAACATTAGCCACCACACCTTACTAAATAATGCACGTTAAAGATGACAACTACTTACAATTTACTGACCATCAAAGAGCTACAGAAAAACATGATGTTTTAGTTTGGCAACACAACCCAAATAATCTATGGAATCCCAGTTGCCAAGGATTTTACAACATAATAGCTCATCCTGGCAGCAGTACCCCCAGAAGTATCTCATTAAAATCTCAAGAAAATACCATTTTAAAAAACCACTTTCGTATATCAGATAGTAAGCTTACATAAAATAATCCATTAAGCTATGAGACTCAAATATTTTTCATTCATAAATTTTTTTAAAAATACAGATGTCAAACCAAAGATTAAGTAGCTGGTATGAATGTCTACTTAACTGATTATTTCTCAGTTTGAGGATTTTTTCTTTTCACTAAGGGCTTCTTCTGATCAGATGATCTTAAAAAAAGATTTTTTTTTTAAGTTAATTGACATGGATTGGAGGTAGGGGAGACGAATCACATGCAGTAATGTTGACCTTTGTACTTCCGTAAATCCTCTAAGATTTTTTTGAGGCATAGGAAGTTCTAAATCCTGCTCAATGTGGCTTAAGGAAATGCTTTGTTCAGTCTGTTTTTAGAGAAAACAGTCAATAACTATGCTTGTTTCTTTGAATTCAGCTACACCAGCTGCTGACTTAATAACACTGAAATTAGGAAGCTTTGTTCCCGTGGTGGCCACACAGAAGCTCCTTTGGTATACTTAAAGGGTCACCAAACAAAATCTTTGAAGAGGCACACACCAATACACATACATCCACAGAATAAATGATGTGCAAAATGGAATAAGCAAACAGCCCAAATAAAAAACATAAGGATGAGGGCAGCGCCTGTGGCTCAGTGAGTATATGGGCCGGCCCCATATACTGAGGGTGGCGGGTTCAAATCCGGCCCCAGCCAAACTGCAACAGAAAAAATAGCTGGGCGATGTGGCAGGCGCCTGTAGTCCCAGCTACTGGGGAGGCTGAGGCAAGAGAATCTCCTAAGCCCAGGAACGGAAGGTTGCTGTGAGCTGTCACCACAGCACTCTACTGAGGGCTATAAAGTGAGAATCTGTCTCTACAAAAAAATAATACACACGCGCACACACACACACACACACACACACACACACACAAGGATGAAGAGGGGAATGCTATGTGAGAAAAGAACCTCAGTGACTAAGCTCCAAATATTAATTATTTCATTTACAAACTAAAAGCAGAATTTACTTTTGAAAATATTTTCCTAAGAATACAGGGCATGCTAGGTCTCTGGCTAATACTATTCATTATCACATATATAAATTTAATAATCCCAAGAGTGGCATCCAAGACTCAAAAAGAAGGAACGCCTTGTCCATAGACCTCGGACTCTTTCTCTCTTCCCTCCATTTGACATTTCAGGGGAAGCACTGAAGATCCTACCTACCCCAGCAACGCATACCTGTTTACTCTTACTCAGAAGATAGTTTCTGTATGCTGAGTGGCTAGACATGCTAGAAACCCCCAAGCACAAGAATCCCTGATTTAAAGCAAAACTCTCCCTCTTTTGCCACTGCTTTCTCACTTTTAAATACACATGTACATTCTGCTACCTCAAGGCACTCCTTTTTTTCCTTTTTGGTAAGTAAAGTCAACTCTACAATATCCAAGCAACGACAAGGAAGCAGAGGAGAGATGATCAAACCCAGTGAGAACAGATAAACTGAGACAGGGTCCCAGCTCACCTCCTCTTTTCTGCTCCTAGAAAAGAAAATTAGTGATAGGGTCACACCCAGGGCTTAGGTGGTGAGATCTGCCGGGCAGGCTCTAGAACAGTGGTTCTCACCCTTCCTATTGCGCAACCCTTTAATACGGTTCCTGAGGGCTGTGACCCCCAGGTTGAGAACCGCTGCTCTAGAAGGTCTGCTGGAAAAGTCTTCCTGATCAAAAACCCACCAGAGTGTCTCTTTTCTCTGTTGTCTAACTTGACTCTGCTCTTACCCCATTGCTCAGCAGCTGGTGGATCCCAGGTGGGTCTGTGATTCATGGAGAAGAAAGAATGAAGTTACTCATCTTAACCAACTCTGTTGTGACGGTTTAAGCCTGGTTAAAGTTGGCATGTCCCTGAATATAAACGGGAAAGAGACAAATGAGGAAGTGACAGACAATGCTCGGAATGTTCCTGGATATCAAAAGGCGTAATTTCTACAAAGGATTTGAGGCACACGGCACAGCGGGATGCCAAGAGGGCTCAGCTGTGATACTATTCAATTCAACAAATATTTATTATGCATTTTTTTGCCAACTCAAATGTAAGGAGGACTCCAAATTGTATTTATATCCTCAGGGCATAAAACAGGGCTAGAATAGACAGTAGGCACTTGAGAAATATTGAAGGAAGGAGGGGGGAAAGGAAGGAAGGGAAGAAGTGACTGCTATAGAACACACGTTTGCTAAACAGTCCGGTGCAAAGATGAGCAGGACAAAGCAGCTCCAGAGGTGCCGGCCTGCAATTTAATCAGGGTTCCTTTTCCCATTCGGTAACCTCGTTTGGGTTTAATGAGTCCTTTTTCTTAAAGGGTTAGACAGACAAAAGGTAAACTAGTTTTAAAACATGAATGCTGTAGGTTTCTGTTACTAAAATGTTAGCAACATGAATCTGAAACAAGGGTTCTCATTGCTACCACATTTAGAATCACACAGGAAACTTCAATTTGTTAGCTATTGGCACCTGGGTCCCACGCCACACTGAATTATCATCTCTGGGGAGTAGCAAAGGTACGAGCACGCTTAAATACTCATGAGATTCTCATCTGCAAATACTGAGAACTGCTGCTCAATAAATGTTATGTAGAGTTTCTCTGCCCGGGTTCCATTGTGAATCGGAGAAGCTAACGCAGAAAACTTAGACTTAATATATTAACACAAGACTGTTTACAGCTTCTGCTATGGTATATGAAACCCAGGTGTCTAAACATAGTCCACATTATGTTCTTGACCAAACACTTATAAAAACGGAAGTAAAAAAATAGTAAAACACTAATAACATCAAAAAAAGAAAGAAAGAAAGAAAGAAAAGCCTCCCCCACCACAAGCTTTTTATAAAGCTTCCCAGCCCAGCACACTAGCAGGCATCTCTAAATGGCTCAGAAGTAATTCAAGATTCTACAACTCAATTCTGACTCATATTTTAAGATCATTTTGTTGTAAATACCAATACTTTCTTAAAAGTAGCTCTAGTCCTAGCCTAAAACTGAGCAGAAAACAAGCCAGATGTCCCTGAATACGACTTTTAAAAGGTTTTCTTAGGTTCTAAAATTAATTGTGATGAAAGTTGTATGACTCTGACTGCATGGAAAACTAATGAATTGTAGACATTAAGCAAGTGAAGTGCGTATGTGAATTATCGCTCAATAAAGCCGTTATATTTTTAAAGAGAAATTTGTAAAAGGTAGATATAATTTCCTATTTAAAATATAAGCAGTTGCTAAACTGACCCCATTTTGTGCTACTATAACACAACACCTGAGACTTGATGATTTATAAAGCACAGACATTTATTCCCTCTTCATTTTGGAGGCTGAGAAGTCCAAGATCAAGGGCCCAGCAGGTGCTGTTCTGTTGTCTGGTGAGGGCTGCTCTCTGCTTCCAGGATGGCACCTTAACGTCACAATCCCCAGAGGGGAGAAGGAACGTGATGTCCTCACATGACACAGGGTGGAAAGCAAAGGAGCTGACAGTTCTGTGAAGCCTCTTTTAGAAGGGCCTTAATCCCATTCACAAGATGAGGAGTCCTCGTGGCCTAATCACCTCTAAAAAGACCCACATATATATTAGCACCATTTACTATTTACATTGGCTGTTAAGTTCCATCACCTGAATCTTAGAGAAAACCATTCAAACTATAGCACAAGAACAGTAAGCATTCCACAAAATATGTTCATTTTCATGGTCAGTCTCATTTTCTTTGAAAATCAGGGGTGTGTTCTATACAAAGAATTTTGACTTCCACAGCTTTCAAAAACAACCACCTATAGCAGAAACGTTAAACTATAAAAATTGGCATTAAAATACTGTAATTAACAGTATCACAACTGGGGGACAGGAATGAAATGCAATTAAGTTAGTGAATCACTAGATGTGATGTACTGGAGATGAAACATGGATGTAAGAGCCAGAAGTCCCAAAGCCTAGCTCTGACCCCGTCATTTGTGAACAAATATCCTTGGACAAATTACTCAAAATGGCTGTAACAATTATAAATCACAAATTCACTGTGACGAAAAGCTGAAGCAATGCTTAAGAAACCACTTGAAAATAGAGGCCTCAAAAGTAGTGTTGAAATTATTTTGGCTTTGTTCCAAAAAGAGAAAGAACAAGTTCTTAGAGATTTTTACTTTCTCCAAGGATCTCCAAAATTTGTTCTCCACCCACTTTTCCTTGCAGCGCCAGTTAAATTGCTTAATTTTCTCTTGTCTACCTATTTTCTCATCTAGAAGAGAGAGATGTGTTTGTGTTTTAACAAGTGATCACACTCTAAGTCCTCTATTTCACTCTGTAAGGAAATGCAGCTGATGAAACAAACTAGTGGCCTGGCCCCTTCATCTGCCTTTTAGACCAAAGGAGATACACTGAGTTTTTATAATACTGGATGACTGCATGTGGGGTGAGTTGGATTGTGTGTGTTTTTTTGACAAGAATACTGGGCAGGAAGGAAATGGAGAATAGTTACTGAGGGGCATGGGAGTTCTGGCACCTGCGAGAATAGATTTACACAGTGGTTCTGATCAAGAAAGGTCCATATTTATAGCAAAGAAGCAAATCCAAAATTCCATGCATAGAATTGTAACTTTTCATAACACTTAGTCCCCTCTTGCATACATTCCAACACAGCGAAGCTCTGCAAATTAACTGATTCCATTTCAAAAACATAGTTTTGCTTTTCTCCAAAGCACAACACTATTATCCCAAAAGATTAAAAAAAAAAAAAAAACTATTAAAGGCAGCACCTGTGGCTCAAAGAAGTAGGGTGCCAGTCCCATATGCCGCAGGTGGTGGGTTCAAACCCAGCCCCAACCAAAAACTGCAAAAAAAAAAAAAAAAACCCTATTAAAAATGCTTTCTATCTAGAAACAGAAGACCATAGGCTTAATGTTTCTCCAAACTTTTTCAAGCATTATTTAAAGCTGTTATAAGGCATAATTATAAATGGTCGTGAATTTAATACTGTTAATTAAATCCTCAACTCTTTTGTAAGGATTAATTATTTGTTATATTAAATTTCCCTAATTGTGTGATGATATGGAAATATATATACCCACATATGTGTGAGCCGCTCAGCTGTAATTAATGATGCACTCTGTTCTCTATTATTGTGTGGAAAACATTCTGATACAAAATAAATGAAGCATAATCATTCAGAGTAATGATTCCAATGTACTGATTAATGATACCAAATAGCTTCTCTGTTTCGGAGTTAAATTAAAACATTTACAGTCTGGGAATCGTAAGGGTATCCCTAAGTGAATGTTTTCTAGATAATCATGTTCCCTCACAGAAATCACCTACCCTACCTTCACTGAAAATAAGTTCCCATGGATTGTAAAATGTACCATAATTTCATATGCAAAAAAGAAACAAAAACCCTGCCAATTTAACTATTACATAATGTTAAGCTGACTTCAGAGATATTAAAATTGTGTCGGGGGAGAGAGAGAGGAAAACAGGCATCCCAGACTTGAGGATACCTGGCGTTCCATTTTCATAGTAGGCATTCAGTAAATGGTTCTCAAAGAAACATTTTTTAAATGTTGCACACGATATTTCCAAACATTATGTTAATTTGAAATAAACCAGTCACAAAAACACAACTACTGTATGATTTCACTCACAGAAGGTACCTAGAATATTCAAATTTGGGGTCATAAAACAGAATGGTGATTACCAAGCCATGGGGGATGAAGAGTTCTTAAGCGGGGATACAGTTTTTCAGTCTGGAAAGATGGTTGGTGCTGGGGCTCAAAACAATGTGAATAGACTTAATGCCCCTGAATTATATACTGGAAGACGGTGAAGATGGTGACCGTTTTAAGTATATGTCCTGTGTGTCTATAGATAAAAGAACAGTGTTTAAATTAGAGTCACAAAACTCTTGAGCTAGAAAGAAGCCAAATTCAACCCAACTTGTTATTCAAGCTAACCTGATAGAAGTTTTCAAGAACAGTTACCTATCTGCACTAACACTGGGTACCTCCTTCAATGGACTAGAAAGAAAGTTCAGTATTCTCTTATCACTTCCTGAAGCTGGCTCTGCAGGCTCTGAACAGCAAGGGTTTCTGAGATAGTCCTTCGCATACCTAACTGACCATCAAACCTCCAATGCTGTTTTAAAAGCTTGACAGACACTGCACGCTTACTAGGATGGCTTCTACCAAAAAAGCAAAACAGAAAAGAACAAGCGCTAGCAAGAAAGCAAATACCCGGAACCTTTGTGCACTGTTGGTGGGATTATAAAATGATGCAACCACTAGGGAAAACAGCATGGCGGTTCCTCAAAAAATTAAAAATAGAACTATCATATGAGCCAGCAATCCTCCTTCTGGACATATATCCAAAAGAATTAAAAGCAGGGTCTGGAAGAGATGTTGGCACACCCACAATCACAGCAGCACTATTCACAATAGCCAAGAGGTGGTAGCAACCTAAATGTCCGGCAAAGGATGAACGGACACACAAAATGACATACAGACATACCATGGAATGCTGTTCAGCCTGTCACGTGCTATAACATGGGAGGAACTCAAAGTCATTATGCTAAGTGAGTAAGCCAAGCACAGAAAGACAAATACCGTCTGATCCTACTTACATGAAGTACATATAGTAGTCAAATTCATACAAACAGAAAGTAGAATGGTGGTAACAGGAGCTGGGGAAAGCGCGAATTGGGGTACTATTTAATCGGTATAGAGTTTCGGTTTTGCAAGATGAAAAGGTCTGGAGGTCTGCTGCAAAACACTGAATATACTTAGTACTACTGACCCATATGCTTAAAAGTGAGTAAGCTATGGTAAAAACATGAAAAAGCAATGGATGTAGATAAGTAAATAAAAGATGCCCTGACTCCCATTCCAAGCCCACTGACTTAGAATTTTGGGGGATTGAGTCAAGATAGCTGGTATTTATAAAAAGATTCTCAGGTGATAATCTGTAGCCAGCAGAGATCTACCAGTTAAGTTGGTTTCCAAACTGTGAGTTAACTCAAGCATGAGGGCAGCCATGTTTAACACTCTATTCTGCTTTAACCCATTGTTCACAGATGCACATAAAGTAGGTTCTGTAACAAGTCACAGTCTAAAAATAGAAAGTATCTATGTCAGCCCAACAGCTTGTAAAAGAGCCAATCCAAAAAAACAAAGAATTTTTTCCCAATTAAAACTATTATGTGGCAAAAAGAATTATTGATTCAAGAGCAAACAAAATTCACATAAACAAAAACAAAATGATGCAATGAAATATTTCAGGATATTCAAAGATTGACATTTCTCTCCGATTACAAAATATCCTTTCTTGTGTAAAATTCTTCCAGATAGGAAAAAAGTACAAGTGAGGTTAAAAGAAAAATAGCTTTAAGAAAATAGATTGTAACCAGCTGAGAAAAAGATACTATATTAAACTAAAGACTCTGTCAATAAAGAAAAAGTACAATTTTCTCCATTTGGTGAGCACTACACCTTGTTCTGCCTTAAACCCTTTCCTTTCAACGTTCTGACAGCCTTGCCTCACCCCCTCCCCAAACTCCCCACTGTGAGCTGACTTAGAGGCCTCCTCTTGTAAGAGTGACCAGATGTAAAACGTGTGTAGTGAAGATGAACGTGTACATACTTTTGTACAAGATGAGTATCTAGTTTGCTATTTCTGGCAAAAGGGCAGGGAACATCCAAGGTTGTCAGTGTAACTTTTATCTTGTGTGATTTAACTGGACCTTTAGCAAGCACAGAATACAACTTCAAAAGAAGGAAAGAATACTTTTTTCCAAGATTAAACAAACAAAGCCAGGGACCATTTTCCTGGGGCAGGGGAATTGGAAGGTTGCACTTCAGTAAACCTGCAGACAAGCGTCATATGTTAAAAGAGGAAAAATGGAAAATAAAAGAATTATTATTTTTGCAGTCAGTAAAGCAAAATAATTACAGGCAAAGGAAAAAAATTTGTTTTTTAACAAAAAAGAAGTATAAAACTAAGACATAAGGAGAGCAATGATTTTGCAACAAAAAGTTTAACTTTGGTTATCTGACAATACTGAAATGGGTTGGGCGAAGCACACTAAAGTATATGGTGGACTCAAATATCTTGAGTTTAAGACTGGGGCCCACAGAACAAGCATGATTCCTAGATCATCGATTATTAGCTGTCCTATAAAGAGTAATGGCAATGGAAACAAATTCAACTGAATTCATTTCATTTCAATAAATACTTAATAGATACATTCTCATGTACGACACTCTACAGGCACAGTAGGACTGACAGATAAATCCAAGCCCAAGATGTGTTTCAAGTAATTCAGACACAGCTTATTTTCAAACATTTGGGCAGTTAACGTTGAAACAGGTATTAGATTTAACTGTGTGGACTGGACAGGTTTTGTAGCTCAAAAATAGGGTTAATGGTATAGGTTCACCTGAATGTATGATACCTAGTGCTTAAAACCAATGAAATAACTGTGAAATAGAAGCCTAAGCAAAACGTCTCTTATTCTACAGAAATTGAAACGCAGAAAATAAAATGCATTGATTTTGAAAGTGGAAAGCAGGAGTTTTTCCTGAAGCAGGGGGCATGTGAACTAGACACGAGATTCTGGAAACCGAAATCGTTAGAGGAGAGAATATATAGTGCAGTAGGTCATGGCGGATGGAGATTTTACACTGGGGAAGACCAAGACCAGAGCACAGGATCATGAAGGGAAATGGAATAATTAAAATAGCACAATCATCTATTTTAATGCTACAGAACAAGTATGTGAGGTTCCCTATTAAAAATAATTTATATCCGATTCCCCTGGTGACTCTGATATTGCTGTCTCTTAATCCAAGACACATGTAGGATAATGGAATAGTACGAAGATATTTCTGATAGACAAAGGAAAATGAGAGCATCAAATCAACCATTCTCTATAAAAGATCTACAAACCTTCTCAACTTCACAGACGTCTTAGCATAAAACACTAAAAGCTCCTCACTTGGCTACAGGTCCAGTGAAACCGTGCAGATCATTCTACTCTGTCCAAGCAACGGATTTTTCCTACTGTCCTGTGGCTGTTCCTGCCAGAAATATCAGGGTTTTAGGAAGATCCTATGAAATTTTAAAGGTCAAGTTCTCCCCACCACTCCACTTAAGATCACTAGAAGTTACTGCTGTACATTTACTATGCTAGTGGCAAATTGAGAACGTACTGGGAGCTTTGTGGGAAAGCTGGCTTTTGCAGGGTTATGTGGATGATATGAAGCCTAATGTACTGCTCCATTACACATATTATTCTTAGCCACAATTATGGTGTTCTGTTTAAGCTTTAGGACTATATTTAAATAGATGGTTTACTGCTATTCAACATTGTAATGGAAGTTCTAGCTACTGCAATTCGGGAAGAAAAGGCAATTAAGGGCATCCATATAGGATCAGAAGAGATCAAACTTTCACTTTTTGCAGATGATATGATTGTATATCTGGAAAACACCAGGGATTCAACTAAAAAACTCTTAGAAGT